>JAJPUD010029412.1:0-13907 GCA_023553655.1 Myrmecobius fasciatus
AATACAACCATCATGGATGCTTTATGGAAAAGATCAAATTTTTTTTTTAATAATTACAGACTCTCAGAGTTCAAAAGAATCTCAGAGATCATATAATCTCACCTCATGAAGTATAATTCTTCTTTTAAAATTTTCCCCTAAGTGACTATGCAGCTTCCAATTGTAACAAAAAGCCTGAATTTTACTTTCAGATTGTTCTAGAGAAGTTGAACTAAATGTATGTGTGCATGTGTGCATATGTGTGTGAGAGAGACACACACAGAGACAGACAGACACACAGAGTCAGAAACAGACTTGGGTAATCACTGTCCTCCATGCCAAATGACTGTGGTGGAAGGGAGTGGAAGGAGGTGTGGTATACAAAGAACATACATGGGTGGAGAAGAAGGGAATTGAAATATTGACCTTCTTTTCCTTCTTATTTCACATATTATTGTAGAGTAATTTAACCACAGGTATATTGCAGAAGGCAAAATTCCTTCCCTAGAGGCTTAGTATCTTACTTAAAAGGATACCCAATACATAAGTCAAAATTACACCACCATTAACAAGCCTGGAACACATTTGACATTCCTGCTCTATGAGACAGACTAGTATTTGCAAATTGAACCTCAGGGAGGCTGTTCAGATTAGACAACTGGAATGACACAGTGTTAAACATCAGCTTAATACATAGTAATATTGTTTATTTAAACAGAGAAGGATATGTGAAGAATTAATCACTAAACAATTTTTACAAGTTTTAGACATTATACTACTGCTAATTTATGACCAAGATTGTTTGAGAGCCCATCTCAGAACTGGAACAGTGACAGAAGACTCTTTAGTTGTCCTTTATTGTTATTGGAGGTCATCAAATTCTTTTTTTTTTTGTTGTTTTTTTTTTAAGAAATGGTTTCACATACTAAATCTAATACACTTTTAGAGGTTTCCTGGTTCCTTTTTTTTAATACCAAAATAATTTCCAAATATATCTCTCTTTGTTATAAAGAATAACTTAAAGCATAACAGACCAACAAGATGATTTCTGTAACATTCTGTCCAGGTAGTGCTACCTGACCAGAGAATCCATGATACTGAATCACATGGGATGCCCAGGATCTGTGGGAAAGGTTACATCTATCAGACAAATCCCCTCAATCCCAGTAAACCCTTTGAAGAAAAGGGTTGTTGCCTCACACAGATTAAGTACTCAATAAATGTGTCACCCAAATCTGAGAGGAGACCCTTTCACAAAAAAGGTCTCTGAGTTCAAGTGGTTCCCAGTTCAATCCTGGAAGAGACTGACCTCCAAAGCAGAGAATCAAGGTTTACTATCCCTACCACCACCACCCAGAATCTCTGTCCTTATCCTATTGTTTCAGAGAAAAATCTCTTAAATAAAGTCAAAGTAAGATTTTTATGTGACAGCAGCTAAATGGTGCAATGTATAGAGGGCCAGGCTTGAAGTCAGGAAAACTATCTTCATGAATTACAACCTGACTTCAGACACTTAGTAGCAGTATGAACTTGGGCCAATCACTTAAACCTGCCTGCCCCAATTCCTTATTTGTAAAAGTAAGCTGGAGAAGGAAATGACAAACTACTCTAGTATCTCTGCCAAAAAAACCCAAAATGGGGTCACAAAGACTCAGACATGACTGAACAACCCCATAACTTCTGTTTAGTTTCCACAGTAGAAAAGTCATTCAATGTATATAGTAGATTTCAGGTATAATGTATATAGTAGATATCAGGTATGGGACAGTTATTTCTACAACCATAAAAAATGTTTAAAATACAAAAAGTCATGAGAGCCTATTAACAGATAATTAAAATATAAAATGATAGCCCAGCAATATTATCATATATCACTGAATGTAGTAGGATTTGCTAAGATATTTCACTTTCTTTTGTAAATTATGTTTGTTGTACTTTTTCTCACAGATTCTAGGCATCCCACATGATTCAGGATCATAGAAATATAGGCTGTTAGATTCTCTCGTCACAAATCTGCATCTCCTGGACAGCCAATCATAGCCTCTTCAGCTGTAAAATTCTCTTCAAAATGGTGCCCTTTTCCTTTGAGAATCTTTGCATTAGTCATCTGCAGCTGGACAACCAGGACCTAACTTTAGGACTCTCAAATTTACAAGATAATTTCCAGTACCAGAAATATCTCTATCTTGGATTTGCTATTCATTCACTTGTGCTCAGAGTAAGTAACACCAACAGGAGGTGTACCTAGGGATTTGTGTTCCTATCTCAGGTTTACCTAGTCAAGCTCATGCTAATATAACATTGCCATGTGCTTGAATAACAGGCTTCAAAGGGGTGGGAGCAAGTGGGTTGGAAGAAAAAGAGAGTGGAAGAAAAATAGACTGGAAATGAAGAGGAAGAGATTCCCTCCCCACTTGCTGGGAAGATGAAGGGAGAAACACAAGTCAACTGGACCAGGTCCAAAACAAAAGGAAGCAAAGTTTTTCTACAATTTTTATGGACTATTTAGGAAGCAGATTTTCCTTACTGTCACCATCCAATTTCAACATGAGCCCTTCTGGTGAAACAAATACTCAAAGACAAACCAGAAGATGTTGATTGAGAAAATTTAATTAATAAGGGTCTATGATGCATGTTCATTCCTATCACCCTTGTCATGGATGTCTTTATGATTTGATAATCCATAAAATTTGGTAATCTGAAATCTTCCCTTCCCATAATCAATTTAGGATATTCCATCTCAGAATCATGATCTGAAGAGTTGCTTGAATAGCACTGTGTTTAGAACCTTCATATTGGGTTTCCCCATTTACTATGGCCAGCAAATTCCTACCTTCTGCTCATCTACTTCTTGTGATTCAGAACTGTCTTCTAACTAGGCAAAACTCTCTCCATTATGACCTTTCCCTACATGAATATCCCTAGTTAGCTCAGCTCTGGCCTCTTTAGTCCCTACTTTCTCTGCCCTCCCTTTCCACTGAATTCACTAGAATCTTTCTCCATTGTTAAAGAAAGAAAAATTGCTTCATCCTACACCTCCTCCTGTCACAGACCAATCCTCCTGCCCTATCTTCTGTTGCTTTCTGAAACTTACTTCCCTCCTAAAGATACCATGTCTTTTGGGTCTCTTGGAATATTCTTGGTGGCTGACTATTCCTTCTCTCACAAACCCTGATAACACAGGGCTTACAGGTAGAGTTAGCATATTCTTAGTTTCCCACTACCGCTTTTGACCCTCCATTTGCCACCACTATTCTGTAATCACTCCTTTGTCTTTAGCATTCATTCCATTTTATCTAGATCCTTGTCATTGTCTACTGACTTCTGGATCAGTTTCCCTCTTTCCCAATAAATTCAGTAGTTAGTTTTTCCACCATAATCTTTGTCATTTGAACTATCCTGACAATTTACTTCCTCTGTCTTTTCAATTCCCATGATTTATGGCTCAGTTTATCTTAACTGCACAGGCTAATAAGCATACCTTAGATATTCTCCATGCCTTAGTTATCATTGAGTTTGTCCCGATGCCAGAATTACTATCTGTATCTCTGTATATTTATCTGGGTGAAGTGAAGAAAAACTAGAAGGTTACCAGATCAGCACTTTGCTTTTTAGTCAGACATTTCAAAGTCCTAGTGAGGGTAATATGAAAAGTCTGAATTTAATATGGAATGCCAATGTAATAGGAGTTTGAGGATGACTGGAACTTTGGGATTTGTAGTTTTGAGGGAGAAGCATTTCTCCACAGACTTAAGAGTAATTTAGATTATTACCATCTTTGGACATCTGTTTAGAAAAAAGACAATCTGATGAGAATGAGTTGGGAGGGAATGAGCATAGCAGCAACAAAAGCAACAGTGGAAGAGATGATATTCTCAAATCTGGACTCATATCCTTACTAGCTGTGTGATCCTGGACAAGTCACTTAATCCTATTTGCCTCAGTTTCCTCATCTGTCAAATAAGCTAGAAAAGGAAATGGCAAAACACTCCAGTGTTTTTGACAAGAAAACCCCAAATAGGATCATGAAGAATCATATATCACTGAAAACAACTGAATGACAAAAAAAAATAAGTAGATTGGTAGAGATGGCCTGTATGGTCTCTATGACTTCCTCATTTAGTGTAATGTATTTTAGTTCAGATATACTTTTAAAACATTCACTGCTTACATGAGAAATAAATGATTTTTCTTGCCTAGCTTACAACCCTGAAATCTAAGAAACCCGGAAAAGTGGTTGTGTCTTAATTACAGATGTTGTCCAGGATTTTAATGATGTGCTCTCAGGTCACCACTTTTTTTGCTTCATTGAAAACATGTTGTGGTTTTCTTTAGACCAGAAGCCAACTGTCAGGAAAGGGAGTAAAATTGGAATGATCCATTTCAGTGACTCATCAGTCATCTAAAATCACATTTAAGCCCAAAAGGAACTGGAAAAACCATCACAGAAAAACAAACAAACAAACAAAAAACCACTATTAGTTACTTAGGACCTAGTTATACTCAGAACAATTGAAGTGCAATTTCCAAGATGAAAGAGACCTGAGGACCCTGATAACCTATTCATTGTTTGGGGGAAAATCTCTTAAATAGTTTCCTTAAAGCTAAAAATGGAATCATTTTGTTTATATTTTTCTCCAAGATTTTTTCAGAATGGGTCAATCAGCTAAAGAGACACATAGAACTCAAAGTTTTCTTTGATTTTCCTTTTCTTTTTTTCTGCTTTTTTTCCCAAACACAGAATAACAATGCTAATCGTACCTTACCTTACCTTACCTCACCACTTACCTTACCTATTACATAGGGAAGTAAAAAGAAAAGAGATAAAAGGAGCAATTAGGTGGTATAGTGGGTAGAGTACCAGCCCTGAGGTCAGGAAGACCTGAGTTCAAATATGGCCTCAAAAACTTAACATTTCCTAGCTGTGTGACCCTGGGCAAGTCACTTAACCCAATTGTCTCAGTTTAAAGAGAGAGAGAAAGATAAAAGAACAGAAAGGTGGCATGGAATATTAGAAAGAAGATTGGCCCTTCAAAACTTAGCCCCTCCCTATCTTTACAATCTTTGTACATCTTACTCCTTGACATGTTCCCTTCAATCCAGTGGCACTGATCTACCGGCTATCCCTTTAACAAGACATTCTACCTCTTGGCTCTGGGCATTTTCACTGGCTATCTCCCATATCTGGAATGCTCTCCTTCCTCAACTCTATTTATTGGTCTCTCAGGCTTCCTTTAAGTCTCCCCAATATCCCATCTTTTATAGAAAGGCTTTTCTAATTCCTCTGAATTCCAGTGCCTTCCCTCTATTATTTCCTATTTATCCTGTGTATAGCTTTATATATATATATATATATATATGTGTGTGTGTGTGTGTGTGTGTGTGTGTGTGTATGTGTGTGTATAGGTGTGGGTGTGGGTATATGTGTATGTGTGGGAGAGAAACAGAGAAAGAGAGAGAAAGAGAAAGAGATGCTTACTTGTTCTTTCTCTCATTAACCTGTAAATTTCTAAAGATCAGGGACTCTTTGTAACCCCAGCCCATGGCAGATATTTAATAAATATTGATTGATTGACTGCAGGATCACAGAATCATTGAGTCAGTTTGAGAGTTAGAAAGGACCTTAGGAGATATTTAATCTAATCTATTTGCAAAATTGTTATTTATAAATTTTCATAACAATTTTCTCATTTATTAAAGTTATCAAATTAAAAATCTAATTAAATTTAAATTAATTAAATTAAAATAAAATATTCAATCCCATACTTCTCACAACCCACAACTCACAAGTAGATGCTATTCCCATCTTATAATTGAGAAAAGAGAGACGAACAGGGTTAAGTGACTTGACCAGGGTCATACAATTAACAAATGTATAAGGCTGGATTTGAACTCAGGGCTTCCCAATACTAGGTCCCATGCTTTATCCACTTTACTACTTAGAGCTGCCTCATGATATAATATACTTGACAAGTAGTAATTCATCTTTTGCTTAAAGATTTCTAAGAAAGGAAACCCACCATCTCCTATGGCTACCAATTCCATTTCTAGACAGTTCTGATTGTTAGGGTATAACCTATTATTAAGCAATTAAATTTAGCTCTTTGTATACATTTTTCAGATGAGGTCACTGCATTATTAGCTCTACTTAATCATTTTGCTTTGTTGCAAGAGGTCTCTAATCTCTAAATCTTTGTAATGTAATAAAAAAAAATCAGGGAAATTTTTTGAATGGGTTTTTTTTTCCTCTGAGGCAATTGAGGTTAAGTGACTTGCCCAGGGTCACACAGCTAGCTAGCTAGTGTTAAGTGTCTGAGATCACATTTGAACTCAGGTCCTCCTGACTTTAGGACTTTTTTGATTCCTTAGAATCTAGCAAAATATCTGTATGCAGTAGAAATATCCATTTTAAAAAAAAATAATGTAACACTGACTTTTTATATCAAATTTGAGGATCAACATTCTATCTCCTTCTCTTTAAGAATTTTCCTGAAAGGGAGCAGCTAGTTGGTGCAGTGGATAGAGCACCAGCCCTGTAGGGTCTGAAGAAGTTTAAACAAATTACCAAAAATTGCACAATTTTTTTTGTCAGAATGTGAACTAGCATCATAATCTATTCTAAATGCTGGATCCCAGAGGTATTTTTTTCCCCCTTTATTCCTCTATGCTATGTTTGGCTGGGATAGAGTGTTCCTGTGTCACAATAGTAGAGATAAGGTTGGAGAGGTGGTGGTTTGATTCTGGAAGCATGGGAGAGTGGAAAGAATGCTAGCCTGAGAGTTAGAGGGTATGGGCTAGAATCCCAGCTCTGCCACTATCTGTGTGACCTTGGGAAAACCACCTAACCTTTATGGGTCTGCATTTCCTCATCTTTAAAGTAAGGGACCTCTGATAACTCTAGATTTGTTCTCCCATGAGCTGAGACTTTATCCTGTGGGCATTGGGGAGGTATTAAAGGTATTCAGGTAAGATATGTTTTAAGCATTTTCTTAAGCAGATTAATCTGGCAGTGTTTTTGTAGAATGGACTAGAGGAATAGACCCTGGAGGCAGAAAGACAAATCAGAAGTTTATTTTAATAGGCCAAATGGAAGGTGATGAGGGCAATGGGATTAGAAAAGAAGGGATTAGTGAATACAAAGTTTGACTAAAATCTAAACCTTTTCAAAGGTTATTATGAAACAGGACAGCTGGATAGCACAGTGGATAGAACTCCTAGTCTGCAGTTAGGGGGACCTAAATTAAAATCCTGCCTCAGATACTTAGTAGCTGTGTGATCCTGGCAAGTCACTTAATTTTGTCTGCTTCAGTTTCTCAATTTGTAAATTGAGCTGGAGAAAGAGATGGCAAACCACTCCAGTATCTTTGCTAAGAAAACACCCCCTGGGGGGCGGGCAGCTAGGTGGTACAGTGGATAGAGCACCAGCCCTGAAGTCAGGAGGAACTGAGTTGAAATTTGATCTCAGACACTTAACATTCCCTAGCTGTATGACCCTGGGCAAGTCACTCAACCTCAATTGCCTCAGCAAAAAGCAAAAAACAAAACAAAACAAAACAAAAAACCCAAAGGGGGGTCACAAACAAAGTCTAAAATGACTGAACAACAATAGCATTATTAAACAAATCATCATAAAATGCTATGCAGTCCTGTTGAAAGTCCTCACTCTGTTAAATCAGACAAGACTGGATTAGTCATTCATGGTGTAATGATCCACTCAGTTTATGCTGATAATTGACAGATATTGTTTAATGAATTGTATTTTTCCATTGTCCTATTAAAGCAAATAATTTCCAATTTTTAAAAATGTAGAATTTAGGGGCAGCTAGGTAGCGCAGTGGATAGAGCACCAGCCCTGAAGTCAGGAGGACCTGAGTTCAAATCTGATCTCATTCCCTAGCTGTGTGACCCTGGGCAAGTCACTTAACCCTAATTGCCTCAGCAAAAAGCAAAGAAAAAAAATGTAGAATTTACTTGCTAGATATTATAGGAGACCAAATTATCTCATGTAACAGAAAAGAAATAGGTCACATAACTCAACTTAATGAATCTAGTAACAATAACTCTCCATGTTTGGAGGATGAACGATGTGGAACATTAATTTCTTTCCACTAGTGTTTAAATGGGATCTCTCAGAACCTTATAACCAGTACTTCTTAAAGTAATAGTATATAGTTGATGACCTAAAACATGTTCTGTTCTCTAATAGAATGGAAGAAGATGTTTGATCCCATTGCTATGTATTACATGTGAGATACTGTTTTAAATACTAGAAATACAAAAGCAAAAGTGAAATGATCCCTACCCTCAAGGAGATTATATACTTTTTTTTAAAAAAAAGTATTTTATTGTTGTAAATACACGCAAAAAATAGCTTAACAACATTTACTTTTGCAAAACCTTGTATTCCAAATTTTTCTCCCTCCTTCATTTACCTCTTTCCTCTCCAAGACAGCAATCAATCTGATATAAGCTAAAAATACACAATTCTTCAAAACATATTTCCATTTTCATCATGCTGTACAAGAAAAATCAGGTCAAATAGGAAAAAAATACGAGAAAGAAAGAAAAAAAACAAGCGAAAAAAACCCAATAACAACAAGAACAAAAGATGAAAAGACTATGTTTTGATCCACATTCAGTCTCCATAGTTCTGTGTCTGGATGCAAATGGCACTTTCCAACATAAATTTATTGGAATTGCCTTGAAGGAGAGATTACATAATAATGGGAGATACATCATGTACCCTAATACATGGAGGTGGAGGGTTTCATGAACAAAAAATAGCACTTGAACTGAATCTTGTAGGAAACTGGGAATTCCAAGACATGGATTTGAGGAAGGAGAGAACATTCCATACATAAGGGGACAACCAATGCAAAGGCTTGAGGTGGGAAGTGGGACATTGTTTATGAAGAACAAGTTAATGTGATTGAAATGAAGCATGTAAAGAGGGAAGTAGATGTTAAGAAACCTAGAAAAGTAAGAAAGGGATAGATTATGAAAAGTTTTAATTGTCTAATATGTATCTCTTTTTTCAATCCCAGCACTTAGCATAATTTTTGAACTCTGAAACTCTACCTGCTGAAGACATTCAGAAGGGAACACCCCACACAGCCACTTAGCATAATTTTTGACACTGTAAATGTTTAATAAATGCTTATTGACTTGACTTGAATAATAGAAAAGTTTATATTTGATTCTGGAGGTAATAAAGAACCATTGAAGTTTTTAGGTGGCTGACATAACTGTAACCACACTTTAGGAAAATCAGTGTGGGGAATGGATTAGAATGAGGAAATGACCGAGTCAGAGGGTCCAAAGAGGAGAATATTGCAGTGGTCTAAGTGATAACACCTGAACCAAGATTGTAACTGAGAAGAGAGGAGGGCACATATATGAGATCAAAATCATAAAATCTGGCAGCAAATCTGTGAACTAACCATGAAGTTTAGCTTAGGACATAATATGTCTTTTATGTATTGCAGGATTAACTATTTTATTTAAGACAATTACTACTAATGATTAATTTTATTTCTAAAATTGCACACCTCCTATATAAAATCAAGGAATATTAACATTAACATTACAAATGTAATATAAATTACATTGAGAATCAGTCTCTGGAAATAATCATACAGTTTTTTTTTTTTCCTTTTAGACCTCATTTCAACAAAAATGTGTTAATTTGACTGTCTCTCAGGCATGCTCATAGCTTATAGAGAAAGGGGGAACACATATTATGCACCTGAAAAATGATGGTTATAGAAATGCTTTTTCTTCAAATGTCTTTTTGGACCATCTGATGCTTGAAGTTCTTATTCCTCAGTTGTCTTCCAGTTCCATTATCATCTTTGTATAATCTTCAAGACAGTTTCCAGTTAGAGTTGCTCTTGGATCTTGTTTTATTACTTTTTTTTTCTGCTGCTTTTGTTTATTTGCTGCCTAGGCTGAGAATTTTATTTCCCATTGAGCCCATGCTTTTATTTAACTTTTTCACTGTGTTTTTTTCCATCTTGTTGATTTCTGTTATCAATTTGTCTTGTTCTATTTTGATTGATGACAGATGTTTCACTCTGAGGGCAAATCTTGCTTCACTTGTAGCACATTTCCCTTCATTTTCTTTGAAGAGATTTTTAGTCTAATTTGAAACTTCTTGTGCTAGATCCAAGTTTCTTTCTGGGACATTTTGGAATAAATTTATAATCCTCTCCCCCTTCTTGTGACTTCTATTCAGGAGGATTGTTTTTCCCACTTGCTTTCTTCTTTGTCTTTTCTATTCTTTATCTGAGAAGGCATTCTTTTTTTTGAAGGTACTTGCTTATTCTCCCTCCTTTTTTTATTTAGGAGTGTTTCATTTATATTCAAATATGAAATATGGAGGAACTTAACTCTTCTATGACCTTTTTCTCTGATATTTTACAGGAATTCTCTTCTGGACCTATTGTGCACAGGGCTCTTGACTAGGTGCAGGAAGGGAAATAAAATGGGACAAACATTTATTAAGTACCTAGCATGTGCCAGGCACTGTGCTAAGAGGTTTAATGGATATTCTCTCATTTGATCCTCACAAGAATCCTAAAAAGAATCTAATGCTATAATTGACAAACATTTAGGTGGACAAACATTAAATCACTTGCCCAAATCGTTCTCCTAGGAAGGGTCTGAGATTGAATTTGATCTTCCTGATTTCAGGCCCAGAGCCCTATCCATTATGCCACTATAGCCACAGAGAAATATAAAAGTCCAGTCCATGCTCTAAAGGAATTTTCAATCTAGTAGGCACAGATTCAAATGAGTCTCCAATTAATTAGTTTTAATCAAATGGATTACTATCTATTGTCTTTGAAATAATTGCCCTAAATGACTATCTAGAATTTATTAAATGCCAATTTATGTTTTTATGAAGAATAGTGCTACTTTATTATAATGTTTTTATTAAATCTGTTTTATTATGAGGATCAAATGAAATAATATTTATAAAATATTTAGAACAATACCTGACTCATAGAAGGTGTTATATATTATATATACATATATATGTATATATATATATGATAACTTGAATATCAATGCAATTATCCCCTTCTTGGGGACATATAGATCCACTGAACAATTTAAATCGCTAAGAGACAGAACCAACTAACTAGAATATGGAATATTCCATCTCCCATCTGATTTAACTAAGCATATTGGAGCATGTTACATTCTATCACTATTACTAGCATTTACTCTAACTAGAAGGAAGGAAAATTCAGCAGGAATAGTAATCAAAGTTTCCGTAACTGAACAAAGGTCCTTAGTAGATAAAACTGAAATATGTACATATGAGAAAAATTTATTTTTTAACTTTAATTCTTGAATTTGATGGAGAGAGAATTTCTCTAGAATGTTTTGAATCTTCTTTCATCTCCCACATCCAGTTAGTTACTAAGTTCTGTCTATAATTTCAAAATGTCTCCCACACCCACACCCCTTTTGGTCTGCCTCTACCACCAATCCCCTCAATGTGCCCACCTGCCTTTCCATTCCTACTGTTGCCACACTAATCTAGGCTCTCCTCATTTCTTCTTTCCTGGACTACTGCAATGACCATCTAAAAGGTCTCTTACTTTCAGTATATCCACTCTACATCCACAATCCCATATCCCTATGACTAGAACTAGAGAAATGTTCTTGATATAAAGCTCAACCTCTTGATTATAAACTTTTTGCCACCACATTATATATTATCTACAGATAAGAGGCCTTCCATATCTCATTCAGTTCCCAAGCTTTGTATCACACTTCTCACCCATTCTTATTTCATACTTCAGCCAAACTGGACTACTTGCCATGCCCCAAATTCCCCCTGCAGTATCCTGCCTCTTGTTTCTCATGTTGTCCCCTCCATCTGAAATATCTTCTACAACTTCATGTAGAAAAGTCCTGCTTATTCTTCAACTCCCAGATCGAATATCATCTTTTCCATAAAGCTATCTCATTAATATTAATAAGCCATTGATATTTAATTTAATATTTTAAAAGCAATTAAATATTAATGAATAATTGCTAGTGTTTCATTTATATTTAAAAATTAATAATAATTAATAGCAGCTATTTCCCATATAGAAATGATCTCTTCTTTCTTTGAATTCCTTTTGAACTTTTGTTTTATCTCCTTTTTTTGGTATTTTGTATTAAGTTGAGGCAGCTATATAGTATAGTGAACAGAGTGCTGCCAGGACAAATTGAGATCAAATGCAGCCTCAGATACTTTCTGTCTAGGTAATACTGGGTACAATATTAAACTCTGTCTGCCTCAGTTTCCTCATCCATAAAATGTGAATATTTTTATAATGGCAACTTAGGCCATTTTGCATCTCAATTCTTATGTCTCTTTGTCATTGAATAAGCATTGCCTCAGAAAAACTGAGGCCTGAGAAAGACCTTAATTTTAGAAGACCGAGGTCATACACTGCATCCTGGATCATCATCAGTCCTGTTGGCTTTTGTCTTGCCACAGGACTTCGATGACTCTGGAGGAGAGGGTGAGATGTAGAACTTTGAGCAGCTCTGCCTCACTTCAATTCATGTGCAATTTAAGACATTACTTTCATGATATCACTGGTCCTCTTTGAGAAGGAAGAACCAACAGCAACAATGACAAAATGAGGAAAATTAATAGTAACTACTTACCAGAAATGTTGTGAGAATCAAATGAGTTAATATTTTTAAAGTGCTCTATGTTAGTAATTATTATTTTATTTATTCAAGTGTGTGATTTCCTTTATTGGAAAATAATTTTTTTGTTGTTAACAAAGATAGTCTTAATTTATTTTTATATTCCAGATTCAGCTTTTGGCATAATTCCTTGTAATTCTCGTGCATTGCACAAATGTCTATTGACTAAATTAAGTGATGAAAAAAACGTGAGTTACAGTCCTGTCTCTTGCATTCTCATTGTCTTCCTGATCATGAAGCAAAACATATGTCACTGCCGTGAGTCCTCAGATGACGATAGAAGAGAAGTCTGAATATTTCCAGAAGCATAAACCTGTGGCAATCTCTAACTTTCATCATTGTTGAAAATGATCCCAGGGAAAACATATTAAGGAGATATTTTGAGCACAATATATTACTTATTCAGAGATATCTATTTGGGGAAAAAATTTAAATCATAATAATGAAGAGTCTGTAATGTGATGGAAGGAACAGGCAAGGAATAAGGAAATTTGGCTGCTAGTGCAAACTTTGCCATTAACTTGCTTTGTGACTTTAGTTAAGAATCATACACTGCCTCAGGATCCTCTCTAGATAATACCATGCCCCTTTTTGAGATAAGAAACCAATAAATCTGTAATGTCAAGGATGTCTAATTAATTTAGCTTTAAAGAAGGTGACTAGGTACAAATGCATAGGACATAGGTCAGACAAAAGAAAAATAAAGAGTGAGCAATTCAGCAACTTAAAAAATTGCTTCCTTACACTTAAACAGTTCTGCTTATTTTTTGCTGTGGTTTGCAGACAGAGGGGCGTAATGTAAGCCTCCAATGCTGGAAAAGTGAACTGATTCAGAATCCTCAAGTGATTAGAGATAGGGTCGAGATAAACACAGCTGGGATTCCCATGAGCTAGGCCTGAGAACTAACTGAACACACACACACACACACACACACACACACACACACACACACACACACACACAAAATCCCTTTCCTGTCTGTCTGATTCCAATACAAACTAAAAGAAGAGAATGAGGGGAAAAAAGGAGGAGAAGGAGGAAGAGGAGGAGGAAGAAGCAGAGAAAGGAGAAGAAGGAAAAGAAGAAGAAAGAAGAAGAGAAGAAGGAAAAAGAGGAGTAGGAGAGGGAGAAGGAGATAGGGGAGAAGAAGAAGAAGAAGAAGAAGAAGAAGAAGAAGAAGAAGAAGAAGAAGAAGAAGAAGAAGAAG
>JAJPUD010029413.1:0-13906 GCA_023553655.1 Myrmecobius fasciatus
TTTTTTAAAGGTGTGAGGTCTGTTTAGGGCAAAGGTGGGACAGCTGCTTTAATTTGCCCTGGGGCAGTTCTGCTGATTGAGTTATTTCAGGAACTGGGCAGTTCTGCTGATTGAATTATGTCAGGTGCTGGGCAGTTCTGCTTTAGTTCACCCTGGGGTAGTTCTGCTGATTGAATTATTTCAGGTACTGGGCAGCTCTGCTGATTGAATTATTTCTGGTGCTGATCAGTCCTATTGATTGATTGATTGCTTTAAGGTGCTGTGTAATGGAAGCTAGGTCCGATGATCATCAGGGGTTCAGTGGCTCACAATCTATCCCCCTCAAAAGGCAGACCCTCCAAACCACCTGCCCACAATCAGGACAGATTGTTCCAAGAGGCCCGCAGAAGACTCCCAGGTGTGTGAAAAGCACAACACTCCCCCTCCTGTTCCGACTCCTGTTCCAGCTCCCTGCTCCAGCTCCCTGCCCCGGTCTCTCTGTGCTGCAGTCTGGGTTCAGCAGACCACCCCCCTGCCCAATTAAAACAGACCTGTTTTGAGGTTCTTCCAGAGTATCTTCTTCTAGAATCGTGTTGTTCTCCAGATCTTGTGGATTTTTTGCTTCAAAATCAATCTAGAGGCTTCATATGTTGTTGGTTTGAGGGGAGGTTAGAGGAGGTTACAGAGACTCCTGTCTGATCTCCACCACCATGGCTCCACCCCCGGAAGGCTATCCAAATAATGTTGCAATTATAGCACTAATCACCATGTACCTCCTCATGGTCCTTTGATCTTTTGTCATTGACTGTTACATTCTATAATAATCATAAAACGATTTCTATATAGTAATCTAATGTTTGTGATTTTATATATATATACATATGTATATGTATGTATATGTATATGTATATGTGTATATATATACATATATATATATTATCCTAACTGATTCTTACAATAGTCTTGCTGAAGTATTGCCACTAATTTGCAAATCACCTTGAAGAATACTAGATGAGGTTGCAGAGGTGGAATGGGACAAGATTACAGGAAAACTTTGCTAGAGATTCTGGATTTGCTATACTAGAGAAAGGGGAGTGGGTTTTTTAATCAAGGAGTGACATGATTAAATTGATTTTTTTAGAAAAATTTTTCTGGTGCACATGACAGATGAGAGAGGAGAGGGGAAAACCAGTTAGGGAGATTTTGAAGGAATCACACGTTAGAGGTCAGAGGGCCTAGAGAAAAGTGTTAAATGGCATGCTTGATACTAAATGGACAAGAATCCTTGCTGGCAGTTGGAGCCTTACATACTTTCTTATAACCTGACTTGGATAAAACTAATTTTCTCTGTTTTCTGAATATAGCTCATCTGTAGCCTGTCTTCTCTCGAAGGCTGGTGAAACTACTCAGCATGGAGAACTTTCTGTAATTGTGGGTTTCTTTCTGAGAGATCACATTTCCACTTAAATATATTTTCACTTCCAGTTCAATTCTACTTTCTGCCTATGCTAGTTAAAAACAAAAGAAAACCAAAAAAAAAATCCCCAATCCATTTTTTTTTCCTCAGAGACTATTATATAACAGGCTCTTAAAAATCCCATTTTAAAGAAAGATGTGAGCATTCAGCTGAGTCCTGTTTGGGGAAGCTCAGTTACTAACATTTATAATGTGTGATCCATGTGGGGGAGGTGCCATTAAAATATGAGCATTTTTATGTGGACCAAGTTCCAAGATATAGAGAAGGTTTCCAATAAGAACTAGATTTTCCAACCTTTAATCTCATCTGCATAAAGACTGTCTTTGTGACATTACCTTTTCTCTACTGTCCTTCCATTTTGTCCCTTGGACCTAAACATATTTGGGAAAGCAAAATCTTTGCCTGTTCAGATTTGCTGTTCAGAATTGGGCAGGAAATTTTACTGGAAACTGCAAGTTACTAAAGCAGGAAGATAAGCTATTATCTTGCTACCTGTGATTACTGACTCAACCTGACAACAGTGATGAAAATGACAGGGATGATGTCAGTATCAAAACAAGCTAGCCATAGACACCCAATACTTTTGCACAGTTAGTTCAAAATAGTTGACGTATAAATTATAAATGGTACAAATTGAAGGACCCCTTACAAGGATGGTAATGGTACCACCCATGGTTCAACAAATCAACTTGCTAGGTAAAAGAAGTAGTGGCTCATACATTTTAGCGTAACAACTAAAGTAAGGATGAGTATTAGTTGTTTTTTTTTTCTCCCCCGTAATTTTCATCCTAGAAAAACAAAGAAGAATGCATTTAACTTTTATTTCAAGGATGAGGCAGTGGTAGTACGTGAGACTTCAAGTTCTCATATGCATAAAGAAAATGGGATGTCCTACAGTATGATGATAAAAAGACATTAAAGAAGAACTGATGGAACACTAAATGGAGATATGAAATACAATGTCAATTCTTTGAAGGCAGAAACTGATTGGATTTTTGTCTTTGTATCCCCAACATATGGTATAACCAAGACCACAGTGCATGCTTACTAAATGTGTAATAAAGAAAATGAAAATCATGACCCTGGAGTACACTGCCATATCCTATAATCACAGATTCAAAATGAGAAGAGGCCTTAGGGGTCCTGCTGCCCAATCCCTTCATTCTACAGATGTTTTACAGATGGAGATTTTATAGATTAACAAAGGAAGCTCAAGGAGAGGTAGTGATTTGGTCAGAAACACAAAGACAATGTCATTCTTTCTATTCCTCAGAAAGCCTGAGAAGAAAGAGTAATGAAAGAAGGCAAAAATCGGATGAGGGGACGATGAATCTCCATTGTGGTCCCTTTCTGGTAACACAGAGGCTTCTTTTTATGCAGACTTTGATACTATAAATATCAGATTCGTAACTCCCTAAATTCTTACTCTTTCTTGGAGCTTGCTGATCTCCATATAACCCACTGTCTTTGTAATCCACTCCTAGGCCCACTACAGAACAGACCTAGTGGTCCCCAAGTGATGGCCTATATATCTTAGTCACAAACAACAACACATTCCAAAGCTCAGAAAAAACTTGATAAGCTTCTTTGGGGCACTGACTTGCAAAGAACAATGCTGGGAGCACACAGACACAGATAGCAACCCCATAAATGTGATGAATTAGAAGACAAAGTCAATGATATACACCTAGAAGAGCCCAGAGGGTACAGTTTTTTATCTTAATATAATGAGTGTTTATGTTAAACAGATTATGCTTGAACCACTGCAGGTTGAGCTTAATGTTCTTGCTTCCCAAAAGCTCAGTTCCATATATCACATAATAGCACTTCACCTCTGTTTATTGTTTTATTTGGTGTACTTGAACAATAAAAAACTTCAAGAAAAAAAGGGACTTCATTATTCCTCCCGTCAATACAAGCAGGATGCTGAGATTCTAGTTTGGGAGAGAAATAATAAGAATCTAATACAATATTCAGGCCTTCTCATCCAAGAAATTAACATTTCATTCAAAAAAGTCATAAAATCCAAGAGCTGAAAGAATTCTCCAGAAGTCAAACAGCCCCTCATTCTTCTTCATGAGACTAAATACTAACAGCAATGAGAAGGCGAGCTGACATATTTATAAATAACTATGGTTCGCAAAATACTTTGCATGTTTAAATTTTTTGAACTCACAAGGTCACTGAAAAGGAAAATAATACAAGTATCTGTATGCTCATCTGCCAGATGAGAAAACAATCTCACAAAAATGGCATCCAATCCAATCCAAAAACATTTATTAAGCAAAATGCAGAAGGGAAGATAAAAAAAAGATACCAACAAACGGAAAAAGTTACTCCTTGACCTCAAGGCCCTTCCATTCAGTGAGAAGATCAACTATATAAAAAGACACTGGCAGTGAAGTAGACAATGTATGAAAGAAGAGCACATAATATCTAGGGAAATAAGAAACAGCTTCAGGTAGAAGTTGGCACGTAGGTGAATTGCAAAGGAAGCCAAAGAGCCAGAGGGAAGGTGACATGTATATCAATCAGGAGAGAAAGCCTCTTAAAAGGCAGCAGTAAGATATGAAATTCTGGCCTTAAGGTTCTTCCCCACAGTTCCACTGAGGCAGGATGTGAGCACCCATTTTCTGACTGTGCCACAGTTGTCTCTGTAGGTCATCAAAATGATCATTTTACAGTTATGCCTCCCTTATACTTAACCATCTGAAAAGTACTAAATCTAAAATTAAGGTTTTTGACAAACCTGAAAGGGAGTTGATTTTTCCTTATAGTAAAGGTATAAAGACTACTTTAGGCTCTCAGCCAAAAAAGCCCACATATAAAATATGGGAACCACTTAGAAGACATCTTAAGACTTTCTTGAGAGACAAAGTGCTATGGAAGATGTAAAGGAAAAGTCAGTGACAAATAAAGGGTTAGACAACAAAGTAAGATTATTTTGATGGTCCTCTGATTATATCTCAAATGAGATTGAAGATTACAGAATGAGAGAAGAGGTGGTCTTGGAGCTGGCCTTTAAAGGGTGGGTTTGAATCCTATAAATAGGGAGGAAGGATGCCATTCTAGAATTTCATGTTTCCAAGCAGCAAAGTAGACTAGCTTGGCTGGAGTTCATGGAAGGGAATGAGATAAGTTAATCAAGCTGAACAGGATGGGTGGTAGAGCATTGAGAAGGACTTTAAAGGTAAAACAAAGGAATTGAAAGTTTTATATTCATTTCTATTATGAACTTAAATATACCCCAAAAATGGACTTCCATGCATATAGCAGAATACAAGATTTTCTATGAATTTCCATTTCATATTGTTTTCTCCTTTGAATATGTAAGAAATGCTACACATAATTTCCAAAATTGTGCTACTTGTCTGTGCTTCCTTCAAAATGCCTTTCTGTTCTCTTTTGATACATGTTTTTAAATATGATGATGACACTCCTCTGGTATCACTATTGCAATCTCCCCTCCCTGCACTAAAATAGAAACAGAAATAAATAAGCATAGTCATGCAAAACAAATCCACATGGTAAGCCACATCCATAATTCTATGCCTCTTTCTGCAACCTGTGTCAATCACTTCTATCAGAATGGGGATAAGAGGCTTTGTCATACTTGCTCTGAAGACAGGGTTGGTCATTGCATTGATGAGAGCTGTTAAGTTGTCTCATTTACAATGTTGTTGTCCTTGGATAAAATGTTCTGGTTCTGTTCACTTCATTCTTTGTTAGTTCATACTACTCAACCTTCCCTGAATTTGTCTCCACTTTCAAAAACTTCATTATATTTATATAACACAACTTGTTAAAGCCATTCCTCAATTTCCCTGGAAGCAGTCTGATGCAGCCCCCTAAGAATTGAACTCTTTCTTCACTTTTGATTATTCCCTCTTTGGTATTAGGAATTGTTTTTTTTTTTTTGACTTGAGCCTTATTCCCTCATGTTATCTTCACTCCTAAAACACTTATATCCCTTATGGGTTGCTTATGGATTGTGATGCAGGGCCTCATGAAACTATATGTGTTCAACCCTCCTTTGTTCAATTCAAATAAGTGAGCTTTATGTAATATCCCCTCCTGCCTCCATGTTTGCATAATCCTTCTCTCAGGGACACCATTTTTGAGAAACAGACCACATCCTCTCCTGCCTACTTTTTTGCACTGGCTTATTAGTCAATTTATCCTCCCTTATATTTCTCCTTAAAACTTTGACGACAGAGGCAATTCTTTGCCTTCCAACACACCCACAAATGCACATGCATAGACCAGAAACTATTTTATCTTTCTCAATACCCTTTGTAGGTATTAAGATTCTAAAGAGACATTCACTTCCTCTCCCCCTATTAGAGTGTTAGAACTAGGAGTTTCCTCACAAGATAGCTGACAAAATGGGAAGGATTCGGTTCCTATTACATAAGATCTTTTGGCTGCCTATGTATTTCAGATGTAGAAGTGAAATTATCTTCTCCCCCAACTCCTACCCTCATTTTAATTTCCCTATTTCTTTTGAGATTAGCACGATCATATTAGTCACTACTCACTCACCTATCCAGTCTGCTTAAATCTTACATTGTACCTTGCCAACCCCTACCTTTAGTATGTGATCCTGTAACTCTGGTCTGTTTGTTGTTCCTCCAAGAAGATGTTCTACATCCCAGTTGGGGGAATTTTTCCCTGGCTATCCCCAATGCTTTGAAAGCTCTCTCTCCTCATCTCTGCCCCCTGGCTTACCTGGCTTTCTTCAAGTTCCAATTAAAATCTTACCTTCAACAGGAAGTCTTTTTCTATTCCCCTTAATTCTAGTGCCCACGTTTAGTTGACAGCTTCCATTTTATATTGTATATGGCTTGTCTGTACATAGTTCCTTGCATGTTGTCTCCTCTCCACATCACTAAACTATAAGCTCTGTGAAGGCAGAAAATATCTTTTCCCAGTCTTTTTATCTCTATTTCAGAGCACATAGTAGGTGTTTTTTTTTTTATTGACTGAAATGTAGTTTCTCATGGGATATCTTGACCATTATTTGGTCTTGTGAAAAATTAAGGATATTTGGAGCTGGGCAGTCTGCCTCTATTTAGTGTCATCTTGGCAGGAAGAACAAATTCAAACTTTACTCAATTTAAAACAGAAAGGCACTCAAGATTTCTGAGAAGGATAATATATGTCTAAGTAAGATTATAGTTGCAATATGGTGAAAGATTTGTTGAAGGGGAAGATAGAAGGGGAATAAGACTTGCTAAATGATCATTTCAATAAGTAAGATACATTAATAAGGACTTATAGTAGAGTAGTGGCCGTGGGAGTAGAGAAGAAGAAATAAATGCAAGAGCTATAGAGGTTAAAACAAAGATACTTCATAAGTGACTGAATAAAGAGTAAAGAAAAGGGAAGGAAAAAAAGTAAAACCAAAATAATGTGAAATCTCTGGAGCCATCAGCAGGGACAATATACAGGGTGAAAGAAAGTGATTGACTATATCAAAAACTGAAGAAAAGTCAAGGAAGATAGGGTAATAAATGAGGAAATTAGGGAGATAGCCACTGAATTTTGATTAAGAGATGACTGAGGACTTTTGAAAGAGCAGGATTCAGACTGACAACTGATCTCAGTTGGTGAGAATATGAGTAGTGAGAAAATGAGGGTATCAAGGTTATTTTTTTCAAGAAATTTAAAATTAAATGGGAGAGGTGTGGCAATAGGTTATGGAGTAGAAGGGCCAAAGGAAAGCTTTTTTAAAAAAAATTAGGAACTGGAGAAATCTAAACATGTTTGTAAGTCAGAATGAAAAAGCCTGAAGGGTAACATGCCATGATGGATATATGATCAGTCTTTGAGGCAGGATTTTTCAAATCCTGTCTATGATACATTATTGGTGTGTGACCATGAAAAAAAATCATTTAATTTCTCAGCAACCCATGGAAACTCTTTAAGACTATAAATGATAGTGGGGTGGAGCCAAGATGGCAGAGAGTAGACACGTCTTCATCTGAGCTCCTTTCGGTGTCCTTTAGATCAATATCAGATCAAGCCTCTAAAACAGTTTTGGAGTGAAAGAACCCACAAATATTTGGAATGCAACAAATTTCCAGCAGAAGATGCTTTGGAAGAACTTCCCAAAAGGTCTGTTTCAATTGGGCAGTGGGGGGGCGTGGCCAAGCACAGATGTATTGCAGGGAACCAGTGTAGTGGGAGTCCTGGAACTGGGTAATCAACTGGCAGGCTCTTATCCAAAATACAGCTGTACTGGCTACTCTGTCCTGGTTACAAGCCAGTGGTTCAGCAGATAAGTGGTGAGACATCCAACACAAAGAGTGAGCCTCTGAACCCCCCAAAACAGATGACTTGTCCACAATCCTCCAGCTCTGGAAGTCAGTTAGCAGCACTTACCACAGGGCAACATAAACAGGTTGTTGGTTGCAGAGGAAGGTTGGAACAATCTCCCCTTTGCCCTAAGAACAGACTTCAATCTTTAAAAAATGAGCAAAAAAACTCAAGAATTCTGACCATAAATAGCTTTTATGCAGAAACAGAAGAATAGACTTCAAACCCTGGGAATCCTAAAGGCAAATCATCTCGAGGTGAAGCCCCAAAGGGTTATATAAGTTGGTCCCCATGTCACAAGTTTCTCTTGGAAGAATTCAAAAAAGATCTTAAAAGAGTTAGACGAAAAATGGGGAAAAGAAATGAGAATTTGGCAAAAGAGTTTGGAAAAAGAAACAAAGAAATTATCTAAATAAATTTCCTTAAAATAGATTTAGTGAGGGGCAGCTAGGTGACACAGTGACACAGTGACACCAGCCCTGAAGTCAGAAGGACCTGAGTTCAAATCTCGCCTTAGACAATTAACACTTCCTAGCTGTCTGACCCGGGCAAATCACTTAACTGCAATTGCCCCAGCAAAAAAAAAAAATAGATTTAGTGAGATGGAAAAATCATATAACTCCTTAAAATAGATATGAAAAATGGGGGGAAAGCATATAACTAAGAAACCAATTCATTGAAAAACAGAATTTGTGAAATGGAAAAAAATTCAATGAACAAAATACCACATTTAAAAGTTCAATTGGCCAAATGCAAAAGGAGATAAAACAAGCTAATTGAAAAAAAAATAATTCATTAAAAATTAGAATTGAACAAATGGAAGTGAATGACTCAATGAGACTTCAAGAATCAGTCAAACAAAACCAAAAAGAAAAAAGAAAAATAGAAGAAAACGTAAAATACCTGACTGGAAAAACAACTGACAGGGAAAATAGATCTGGGAGAGACAATTTAGGGATTACTAGACTTCCTGAAAACCATGATGAAAAAAGAGCCTAGATATCATTTTTCAGGAAACCATCATATTCTAGAAACAGAGGATAAAACAGCCATTGAAATAATTCACCAATCACCTCCTGAAAGAAAGCTCAAAATGAAAACTCCAAGGAATACATAGCTAAATTTCAGAATTATCAAATCATGGAAAAAATGTTGCAAGCAGCCAGAAGGACCAAAGGGCCTAAAATCCGATATTCTGAAAGGCAAAGGAACTTGGCTTACAGCCAAGAATCAACTATCCAGCAAAATTGAGCATTATCTTTCAGGGGGAAAGATGGACATAAAACAAAATGGGTGGATTTCATTTATTTGTGACAAAAAAACAGAGCTGAATAGAAAATTTGACCTTCAAATGCAGAACTCAAGAGAAGCATAAAAAGGTAAAAAGGAAAGACAAAAAATAACTCTTTTAAAAGTTAAAAGCTTATATCCCTATATGGGAAGATGATAAGTTTAACTCTTGAGATCTGTACCTTTGTTATGGCTATACTTAGAGGGTATTTAATTTTATTTTGATAATATAAAAAAGAAAGTAGAGGAGGAAAGGGAATTCTGCTTGAAGAAAAGGAAAATGAAGTTTAAATGGGGTAAATTACGTCTCATGAAGTGGCAAAAAATACCTATTACAATTGAGGGAAAAAGGGAGGGGGATGAGCATTGTATGAATTTTACTTACTCTAATCAGATTTGGCTCAAAGACAGAATATCAAACATATTTAGCTTCACAGAGAAACTTGTCTCACCCAATAGGGAAGGAAGTAGAAGGGGATAAAGAAAGGAAAAGACAAGGCTAATAGAAGGGAAAACAGAAGTATAAGGGAAAATGTATAAGAAAGGGGAGTGGCTATAAAAGGGGAGGGCTGTTTGAGGGAGGAGGTGGTTAGAAGCAAAATACTGGGGAGAAGGGAAAAGGGGAAAGGAAATAGAAAAGTATAACTGAGGGAAAACAAGATGGCAGAAAATAGAATTAGTAATTTTAACTGTGAATGTGAATGGGATGAATTCTCCCATAAAATGGAACCATATAGCAGACTGGATTAAAAGCCAGAATCCTACAATTTGCTGTTTACAAGAAACACATTTAAAGCAAAGTGACACATTCAAAGTAAAAGTAAAAAGCTGGAGTAGCATCTATTATGCTTCAGCTGAAATTAAAAAAAAAAAGCAGGGGTAGCAATCTTGATCTCAGATCAAGCAAAAGCAAAAATAGATCTAATTAAAACAGATAAGAAAGGAAACTACATCCTACTAAAAGATACCACAAATAATGGAGTAATATCAATGGATCACATCAAAATTCCTAGAGGAGACATTCAGAGAGCTGGTAAGAAGAAATAGAGAGCAAAATTATACTAGTGGGGGATCTCAATCTTGCTCTCTCTGCCTAAGAGATAGAATAGTAGATCAATGGGATAGGTTAGGTTCACAGGACAAAATAGCCAATGACGATAGTAATCTAGTGTTTGACAAACCCAAAGACCCCAGCTTTTGGGATAAGAACTCATTATTTGACAAAAACTGCTGGGAAAATTGGAAATTAGTATGGCAGCAATTAGGCATTGACCACACCTAGTATCATATACCAAGATAAAATCTAAATGGCTTCATGATTTAGACATAGTGATATTATAAGCCAATTAGAAGAACAAGGGATAGTTTACCTCTCAGATCTGTGGAGAAGGAAAGAATTTGTGACCAAAGAAGAGCTGGAATATATTACTGACTACAAAATAGATAATTTTGATCATATTAAGTTAAAATTTTTTATACAAACAAAACCAATGCAGACAAGATTAGAAGGGAAGCAAAAAACTGGGGGGGAATTGTACATAGAAACAAGAAGATTATATGAAGATATGACAGACATGGCTCTTTTCAACAATAAGATGATCAGGGCAGTTCCAATGGTCTTGTGATGGAGAGAGCCATCTGCATCCCTACAGAGGACTGCAGGGACTTAATGTGGGTGACAAAATAGTATTTTCATGCTTTTTGTTGTTTCCTTGCATTTTGTTTTCTTTCTCATTTTTCCCCTTTGAATTGATTTTTCGTCTGCAGCACAATAATTGTAGAATTATGTTCAGAAGAATTGCACATATTTAACATATATTCAATTACTTGTTATCCAGGGGAGGGGATGGAAGGAAGGAGGGGAAAATTGGAACACAAGGTATTGCATGGGTAAATGTTGAAAAATTATCCATGCATATGTTTTGAAAATAAAAAGCTTTAATAATAATAAAAATACTGCTACACAAAGAGTATAAGTTACAGTTCATTTGTGATTAGTTCAATGAAGAAAACTTCCATACAAGAAGTTCCCCATATCAATGGAATTATAGGTTTGGTCCCTTCTTCCAATTTTTCTATCCTATTCCACCCCCTATACCCCAAAGAAAGGAGGTAGTAGATAGGAAGAATGAAAATAAATAAGAATAAGGTATGACTGATGAAGAAAGTATTACAAGACTTTCTACAAAATCATGAAATTGAATTCCATGCATACCTGAACAGGTATCCTCAACAATCTCCTCCATGAGTGGCCAAACAACCTTGGCATGAAGACCTCAAGTGAGAGGGAGCATACATCTCCTGAAGCACCTCACTCCACAATGCAGTAAATTATATTTGTTAAAAAGATTTTTTTCTGTGAGGAGGATTAGGGGAGGATGGCAGAATAGGACAGTAAATTTCAAGTTGTTCAGATTTCCCCCATAAATGGAACAAAATTGTGCCTCAGGGCAAACATAGACTGATGAATAATCAAGAAGACTTGGGAAAGAAATAGGATCCTTCTGGCACAACCCAAGGAGATGAGTTGAAAGACCCCCTGGCAGTGGATTAACCAGTGTGAAGTACAAACACCTCCAGGGTAGTTCCCTATAAACACCAAGTGGGGACCCTTGGGGTTATCTGGTGTGGCTGGAATCTCAGTAGGAATTAAAAAAAACTTTCACCTCCTGAACAGCTTGAGGAGTGGGGGGTTCTGAGTCCGAGAAAACTGAAAACTGTGGCTGATTAGGAACACCAGGCCTAGTTATGCTGCAGAGACTAGGTTCTTTATGAAGGAACCAGCAAGCCCGCCCTTCCCTCAGGAATGCAGAAGTAGTTGGGGAGGGATAATGCTGGCTGCTGACACTTGCAGCAAAGTGGAACTTTTTCTTTGGGTTCCTAGTCACAGGGAAAAGCTAAAGGCAAAACCCGGGAACTCCATTATTAAAGGTACATACACTAATGCCTCTCAAAAAATGAACTCGTAGGGGCAGAGCCAAGATGGCGGAGTGAAGACGCTGACTGTTTCCTCCTCTGTTCTTCTCTCAAATCAACAATAAAACAAGCCTCTGAACTGATCTTCAAGTCAACGAATGCAGGAATATTTGGACACTGCTTCCAGTTACCTCTGAAGAACTTTATATCAGGTCTCTTTAACTCAGACAGAGGGATAAACAGATTACCCTGAAGTGAGGGTGGGACTCAGCTCAGGGTGGCAGAAAATCCAAACTCCAAACTCCCCAAACCTGGAGTTTATCTGAGGCACTCGGGACACTCTGCCCTGATTGGGGGCAGGTGTTCTGGCAGACTTGCTTTGTTTAAGGAGTAATTCGGACTTAGTCCTAGCCCCCAGTGGCACAGCACCTTAAGTTAATTCGAGGAATTGCCCCAGGGCAAAGTACCTCAGCCGCTGCTTTTCTAGTCTTAAACAGACCTCCATGCTGTCTAAAAAAATGAAGAAGCAAAAGAGAGCTCTCACCATAGACAGCTTCTATCGAGAGAAAGAAGGGCAGACCCCAGATCCTGAGGTTCATTCAGACAAAACTCCAGAGGAAATCAGCAAGGACCATCACTGGTCCCCTTCTCAAAAGGCCTTTCTGGAAGATTGCATAAAGAATCTCAAAAGAGAGCTGGAGGATAAATGGGAAAATAAACTGAAATCAGTGCAAGAAGGATACAATATGTTGCAAGAAGAATATAATGCCCTGCAAAAGAGATATGAAAAAGACACGAGTTTATTGAAAAACAAAATTGATGAAGCGGAAGAAGTATGCAATGAACAAATTGGCCAGTTACAAAAGGAGCTAAAAAAGGTAACTGAAGAAAACAATACTTTAAAAATAAGAATTGAACAAATGCAAGTGAATGACTCAATAAGACTTCAAGAATCAAAGAAAAACAAAAAAAAAATGAAAAAATAAAAGAAAATATGAAATATCTCCTAGGAAAAACAACTGACTTGGAAAATAGATCTAGGAGAGACAATCTAAGGATTATTGGACTTCCTGAAAGCCATGATGAAAAAAAGAATCTAAACACTATCTTCCAAAAAATCCTGAAAGAAAACTGCCCTGAGGTTGTAGAATCACAAGGCAAAATCACCATTGAAAGAATTCACAGATCACCTCCTGAAAGAGACCCCAAAATTAAAACCCCAAGGAATATCGTGGATAAATGTCAGGACTATTGCACCAAGGAAAAAATTTTGCTAGCTGCTAGAAAGAAATGATTCAAATACCAAGGACCAATAATTTGAATCACACATGATTTGTCAGCCTCCACATTGAAGGATCGAAGGGCCTGGAACCAGATATTCCGAAAGGCAAAGATACTTGGATTACAGCCAAGAATAACCTATCCAGCTAGAATGAGCAACATTCTCCAGGGAAGAAGATGGTCTTTTAATGCTATATGTGAATTTAACCTATTTCTAATGAAAAGAGCAGACCTGAACAAAAATTCGACCTCCAAACAGAACTCAGAGAAGTATAAGAGAAGCATAAAAAGGTAAAAAGGAAAGGTCTCTTGAGAACTTTATTTCTACTATGGGGATACTTAAAGTTTGGAGGTATAATTAACTACATATTACTGTGATAATATGAAAAAGAAAACTAGAGGGGGAAAGGTTATCATACTGGGGGAAAGAGGGAAAAGGGGGTAAAATAAGATTTAAAAAAAGGAGGTTAAAAACAAGATAATACCTCATGAAGAGGCAAAGAAAACTTAATATAATTGAGAGAAAAAAGGGAGGGAGATGAACATTTTGTAAATCTTACTCTCATCAGTTTGGGCTCTAAAAGTGTATATCAGACATTTGATTTCACAGAGAAACTTGTCTATTGCTAGAGGGAAGTGGGAGGG
>JAJPUD010029414.1:0-13906 GCA_023553655.1 Myrmecobius fasciatus
AATACAACCATCATGGATGCTTTATGGAAAAGATCAAATTTTTTTTTAATAATTACAGACTCTCAGAGTTCAAAAGAATCTCAGAGATCATATAATCTCACCTCATGAAGTATAATTCTTCTTTTAAAATTTTCCCCTAAGTGACTATGCAGCTTCCAATTGTAACAAAAAGCCTGAATTTTACTTTCAGATTGTTCTAGAGAAGTTGAACTAAATGTATGTGTGCATGTGTGCATATGTGTGTGAGAGAGACACACACAGAGACAGACAGACACACAGAGTCAGAAACAGACTTGGGTAATCACTGTCCTCCATGCCAAATGACTGTGGTGGAAGGGAGTGGAAGAAGGTGTGGTATACAAAGAACATACATGGGTGGAGAAGAAGGGAATTGAAATATTGACCTTCTTTTCCTTCTTATTTCACATATTATTGTAGAGTAATTTAACCACAGGTATATTGCAGAAGGCAAAATTCCTTCCCTAGAGGCTTAGTATCTTACTTAAAAGGATACCCAATACATAAGTCAAAATTACACCACCATTAACAAGCCTGGAACACATTTGACATTCCTGCTCTATGAGACAGACTAGTATTTGCAAATTGAACCTCAGGGAGGCTGTTCAGATTAGACAACTGGAATGACACAGTGTTAAACATCAGCTTAATACATAGTAATATTGTTTATTTAAACAGAGAAGGATATGTGAAGAATTAATCACTAAACAATTTTTACAAGTTTTAGACATTATACTACTGCTAATTTATGACCAAGATTGTTTGAGAGCCCATCTCAGAACTGGAACAGTGACAGAAGACTCTTTAGTTGTCCTTTATTGTTATTGGAGGTCATCAAATTCTTTTTTTTTGTTGTTTTTTTTTTAAGAAATGGTTTCACATACTAAATCTAATACACTTTTAGAGGTTTCCTGGTTCCTTTTTTTAATACCAAAATCATTTCCAAATATATCTCTCTTTGTTATAAAGAATAACTTAAAGCATAACAGACCAACAAGATGATTTCTGTAACATTCTGTCCAGGTAGTGCTACCTGACCAGAGAATCCATGATACTGAATCACATGGGATGCCCAGGATCTGTGGGAAAGGTTACATCTATCAGACAAATCCCCTCAATCCCAGTAAACCCTTTGAAGAAAAGGGTTGTTGCCTCACACAGATTAAGTACTCAATAAATGTGTCACCCAAATCTGAGAGGAGACCCTTTCACAAAAAAGGTCTCTGAGTTCAAGTGGTTCCCAGTTCAATCCTGGAAGAGACTGACCTCCAAAGCAGAGAATCAAGGTTTACTATCCCTACCACCACCACCCAGAATCTCTGTCCTTATCCTATTGTTTCAGAGAAAAATCTCTTAAATAAAGTCAAAGTAAGATTTTTATGTGACAGCAGCTAAATGGTGCAATGTATAGAGGGCCAGGCTTGAAGTCAGGAAAACTATCTTCATGAATTACAACCTGACTTCAGACACTTAGTAGCAGTATGAACTTGGGCCAATCACTTAAACCTGCCTGCCCCAATTCCTTATTTGTAAAAGTAAGCTGGAGAAGGAAATGACAAACTACTCTAGTATCTCTGCCAAAAAAACCCAAAATGGGGTCACAAAGACTCAGACATGACTGAACAACCCCATAACTTCTGTTTAGTTTCCACAGTAGAAAAGTCATTCAATGTATATAGTAGATTTCAGGTATAATGTATATAGTAGATATCAGGTATGGGACAGTTATTTCTACAACCATAAAAAATGTTTAAAATACAAAAAGTCATGAGAGCCTATTAACAGATAATTAAAATATAAAATGATAGCCCAGCAATATTATCATATATCACTGAATGTAGTAGGATTTGCTAAGATATTTCACTTTCTTTTGTAAATTATGTTTGTTGTACTTTTTCTCACAGATTCTAGGCATCCCACATGATTCAGGATCATAGAAATATAGGCTGTTAGATTCTCTCGTCACAAATCTGCATCTCCTGGACAGCCAATCATAGCCTCTTCAGCTGTAAAATTCTCTTCAAAATGGTGCCCTTTTCCTTTGAGAATCTTTGCATTAGTCATCTGCAGCTGGACAACCAGGACCTAACTTTAGGACTCTCAAATTTACAAGATAATTTCCAGTACCAGAAATATCTCTATCTTGGATTTGCTATTCATTCACTTGTGCTCAGAGTAAGTAACACCAACAGGAGGTGTACCTAGGGATTTGTGTTCCTATCTCAGGTTTACCTAGTCAAGCTCATGCTAATATAACATTGCCATGTGCTTGAATAACAGGCTTCAAAGGGGTGGGAGCAAGTGGGTTGGAAGAAAAAGAGAGTGGAAGAAAAATAGACTGGAAATGAAGAGGAAGAGATTCCCTCCCCACTTGCTGGGAAGATGAAGGGAGAAACACAAGTCAACTGGACCAGGTCCAAAACAAAAGGAAGCAAAGTTTTTCTACAATTTTTATGGACTATTTAGGAAGCAGATTTTCCTTACTGTCACCATCCAATTTCAACATGAGCCCTTCTGGTGAAACAAATACTCAAAGACAAACCAGAAGATGTTTGAGAAAATTTAATTAATAAGGGTCTATGATGCACGTTCATTCCTATCACCCTTGTCATGGATGTCTTTATGATTTGATAATCCATAAAATTTGGTAATCTGAAATCTTCCCTTCCCATAATCAATTTAGGATATTCCATCTCAGAATCATGATCTGAAGAGTTGCTTGAATAGCACTGTGTTTAGAACCTTCATATTGGGTTTCCCCATTTACTATGGCCAGCAAATTCCTACCTTCTGCTCATCTACTTCTTGTGATTCAGAACTGTCTTCTAACTAGGCAAAACTCTCTCTATTATGACCTTTCCCTACATGAATATCCCTAGTTAGCTCAGCTCTGGCCTCTTTAGTCCCTACTTTCTCTGCCCTCCCTTTCCACTGAATTCACTAGAATCTTTCTCCATTGTTAAAGAAAGAAAAATTGCTTCATCCTACACCTCCTCCTGTCACAGACCAATCCTCCTGCCCTATCTTCTGTTGCTTTCTGAAACTTACTTCCCTCCTAAAGATACCATGTCTTTTGGGTCTCTTGGAATATTCTTGGTGGCTGACTATTCCTTCTCTCACAAACCCTGATAACACAGGGCTTACAGGTAGAGTTAGCATATTCTTAGTTTCCCACTACCGCTTTTGACCCTCCATTTGCCACCACTATTCTGTAATCACTCCTTTGTCTTTAGCATTCATTCCATTTTATCTAGATCCTTGTCATTGTCTACTGACTTCTGGATCAGTTTCCCTCTTTCCCAATAAATTCAGTAGTTAGTTTTTCCACCATAATCTTTGTCATTTGAACTATCCTGACAATTTACTTCCTCTGTCTTTTCAATTCCCATGATTTATGGCTCAGTTTATCTTAACTGCACAGGCTAATAAGCATACCTTAGATATTCTCCATGCCTTAGTTATCATTGAGTTTGTCCCGATGCCAGAATTACTATCTGTATCTCTGTATATTTATCTGGGTGAAGTGAAGAAAAACTAGAAGGTTACCAGATCAGCACTTTGCTTTTTAGTCAGACATTTCAAAGTCCTAGTGAGGGTAATATGAAAAGTCTGAATTTAATATGGAATGCCAATGTAATAGGAGTTTGAGGATGACTGGAACTTTGGGATTTGTAGTTTTGAGGGAGAAGCATTTCTCCACAGACTTAAGAGTAATTTAGATTATTACCATCTTTGGACATCTGTTTAGAAAAAAGACAATCTGATGAGAATGAGTTGGGAGGGAATGAGCATAGCAGCAACAAAAGCAACAGTGGAAGAGATGATATTCTCAAATCTGGACTCATATCCTTACTAGCTGTGTGATCCTGGACAAGTCACTTAATCCTATTTGCCTCAGTTTCCTCATCTGTCAAATAAGCTAGAAAAGGAAATGGCAAAACACTCCAGTGTTTTTGACAAGAAAACCCCAAATAGGATCATGAAGAATCATATATCACTGAAAACAACTGAATGACAAAAAAAAATAAGTAGATTGGTAGAGATGGCCTGTATGGTCTCTATGACTTCCTCATTTAGTGTAATGTATTTTAGTTCAGATATACTTTTAAAACATTCACTGCTTACATGAGAAATAAATGATTTTTCTTGCCTAGCTTACAACCCTGAAATCTAAGAAACCCGGAAAAGTGGTTGTGTCTTAATTACAGATGTTGTCCAGGATTTTAATGATGTGCTCTCAGGTCACCACTTTTTTTGCTTCATTGAAAACATGTTGTGGTTTTCTTTAGACCAGAAGCCAACTGTCAGGAAAGGGAGTAAAATTGGAATGATCCATTTCAGTGACTCATCAGTCATCTAAAATCACATTTAAGCCCAAAAGGAACTGGAAAAACCATCACAGAAAAACAAACAAACAAACAAAAAACCACTATTAGTTACTTAGGACCTAGTTATACTCAGAACAATTGAAGTGCAATTTCCAAGATGAAAGAGACCTGAGGACCCTGATAACCTATTCATTGTTTGGGGGAAAATCTCTTAAATAGTTTCCTTAAAGCTAAAAATGGAATCATTTTGTTTATATTTTTCTCCAAGATTTTTTCAGAATGGGTCAATCAGCTAAAGAGACACATAGAACTCAAAGTTTTCTTTGATTTTCCTTTTCTTTTTTTCTGCTTTTTTTCCCAAACACAGAATAACAATGCTAATCGTACCTTACCTTACCTTACCTCACCACTTACCTTACCTATTACATAGGGAAGTAAAAAGAAAAGAGATAAAAGGAGCAATTAGGTGGTATAGTGGGTAGAGTACCAGCCCTGAGGTCAGGAAGACCTGAGTTCAAATATGGCCTCAAAAACTTAACATTTCCTAGCTGTGTGACCCTGGGCAAGTCACTTAACCCAATTGTCTCAGTTTAAAGAGAGAGAGAAAGATAAAAGAACAGAAAGGTGGCATGGAATATTAGAAAGAAGATTGGCCCTTCAAAACTTAGCCCCTCCCTATCTTTACAATCTTTGTACATCTTACTCCTTGACATGTTCCCTTCAATCCAGTGGCACTGATCTACCGGCTATCCCTTTAACAAGACATTCTACCTCTTGGCTCTGGGCATTTTCACTGGCTATCTCCCATATCTGGAATGCTCTCCTTCCTCAACTCTATTTATTGGTCTCTCAGGCTTCCTTTAAGTCTCCCCAATATCCCATCTTTTATAGAAAGGCTTTTCTAATTCCTCTGAATTCCAGTGCCTTCCCTCTATTATTTCCTATTTATCCTGTGTATAGCTTTATATATATATATATATATATATGTGTGTGTGTGTGTGTGTGTGTGTGTGTGTGTATGTGTGTGTATAGGTGTGGGTGTGGGTATATGTGTATGTGTGGGAGAGAAACAGAGAAAGAGAGAGAAAGAGAAAGAGATGCTTACTTGTTCTTTCTCTCATTAACCTGTAAATTTCTAAAGATCAGGGACTCTTTGTAACCCCAGCCCATGGCAGATATTTAATAAATATTGATTGATTGACTGCAGGATCACAGAATCATTGAGTCAGTTTGAGAGTTAGAAAGGACCTTAGGAGATATTTAATCTAATCTATTTGCAAAATTGTTATTTATAAATTTTCATAACAATTTTCTCATTTATTAAAGTTATCAAATTAAAAATCTAATTAAATTTAAATTAATTAAATTAAAATAAAATATTCAATCCCATACTTCTCACAACCCACAACTCACAAGTAGATGCTATTCCCATCTTATAATTGAGAAAAGAGAGACGAACAGGGTTAAGTGACTTGACCAGGGTCATACAATTAACAAATGTATAAGGCTGGATTTGAACTCAGGGCTTCCCAATACTAGGTCCCATGCTTTATCCACTTTACTACTTAGAGCTGCCTCATGATATAATATACTTGACAAGTAGTAATTCATCTTTTGCTTAAAGATTTCTAAGAAAGGAAACCCACCATCTCCTATGGCTACCAATTCCATTTCTAGACAGTTCTGATTGTTAGGGTATAACCTATTATTAAGCAATTAAATTTAGCTCTTTGTATACATTTTTCAGATGAGGTCACTGCATTATTAGCTCTACTTAATCATTTTGCTTTGTTGCAAGAGGTCTCTAATCTCTAAATCTTTGTAATGTAATAAAAAAAAATCAGGGAAATTTTTTGAATGGGTTTTTTTTTCCTCTGAGGCAATTGAGGTTAAGTGACTTGCCCAGGGTCACACAGCTAGCTAGCTAGTGTTAAGTGTCTGAGATCACATTTGAACTCAGGTCCTCCTGACTTTAGGACTTTTTTGATTCCTTAGAATCTAGCAAAATATCTGTATGCAGTAGAAATATCCATTTTAAAAAAAAATAATGTAACACTGACTTTTTATATCAAATTTGAGGATCAACATTCTATCTCCTTCTCTTTAAGAATTTTCCTGAAAGGGAGCAGCTAGTTGGTGCAGTGGATAGAGCACCAGCCCTGTAGGGTCTGAAGAAGTTTAAACAAATTACCAAAAATTGCACAATTTTTTTTGTCAGAATGTGAACTAGCATCATAATCTATTCTAAATGCTGGATCCCAGAGGTATTTTTTTCCCCCTTTATTCCTCTATGCTATGTTTGGCTGGGATAGAGTGTTCCTGTGTCACAATAGTAGAGATAAGGTTGGAGAGGTGGTGGTTTGATTCTGGAAGCATGGGAGAGTGGAAAGAATGCTAGCCTGAGAGTTAGAGGGTATGGGCTAGAATCCCAGCTCTGCCACTATCTGTGTGACCTTGGGAAAACCACCTAACCTTTATGGGTCTGCATTTCCTCATCTTTAAAGTAAGGGACCTCTGATAACTCTAGATTTGTTCTCCCATGAGCTGAGACTTTATCCTGTGGGCATTGGGGAGGTATTAAAGGTATTCAGGTAAGATATGTTTTAAGCATTTTCTTAAGCAGATTAATCTGGCAGTGTTTTTGTAGAATGGACTAGAGGAATAGACCCTGGAGGCAGAAAGACAAATCAGAAGTTTATTTTAATAGGCCAAATGGAAGGTGATGAGGGCAATGGGATTAGAAAAGAAGGGATTAGTGAATACAAAGTTTGACTAAAATCTAAACCTTTTCAAAGGTTATTATGAAACAGGACAGCTGGATAGCACAGTGGATAGAACTCCTAGTCTGCAGTTAGGGGGACCTAAATTAAAATCCTGCCTCAGATACTTAGTAGCTGTGTGATCCTGGCAAGTCACTTAATTTTGTCTGCTTCAGTTTCTCAATTTGTAAATTGAGCTGGAGAAAGAGATGGCAAACCACTCCAGTATCTTTGCTAAGAAAACACCCCCTGGGGGGCGGGCAGCTAGGTGGTACAGTGGATAGAGCACCAGCCCTGAAGTCAGGAGGAACTGAGTTGAAATTTGATCTCAGACACTTAACATTCCCTAGCTGTATGACCCTGGGCAAGTCACTCAACCTCAATTGCCTCAGCAAAAAGCAAAAAACAAAACAAAACAAAACAAAAAACCCAAAGGGGGGTCACAAACAAAGTCTAAAATGACTGAACAACAATAGCATTATTAAACAAATCATCATAAAATGCTATGCAGTCCTGTTGAAAGTCCTCACTCTGTTAAATCAGACAAGACTGGATTAGTCATTCATGGTGTAATGATCCACTCAGTTTATGCTGATAATTGACAGATATTGTTTAATGAATTGTATTTTTCCATTGTCCTATTAAAGCAAATAATTTCCAATTTTTAAAAATGTAGAATTTAGGGGCAGCTAGGTAGCGCAGTGGATAGAGCACCAGCCCTGAAGTCAGGAGGACCTGAGTTCAAATCTGATCTCATTCCCTAGCTGTGTGACCCTGGGCAAGTCACTTAACCCTAATTGCCTCAGCAAAAAGCAAAAAAAAAAAATGTAGAATTTACTTGCTAGATATTATAGGAGACCAAATTATCTCATGTAACAGAAAAGAAATAGGTCACATAACTCAACTTAATGAATCTAGTAACAATAACTCTCCATGTTTGGAGGATGAACGATGTGGAACATTAATTTCTTTCCACTAGTGTTTAAATGGGATCTCTCAGAACCTTATAACCAGTACTTCTTAAAGTAATAGTATATAGTTGATGACCTAAAACATGTTCTGTTCTCTAATAGAATGGAAGAAGATGTTTGATCCCATTGCTATGTATTACATGTGAGATACTGTTTTAAATACTAGAAATACAAAAGCAAAAGTGAAATGATCCCTACCCTCAAGGAGATTATATACTTTTTTTTAAAAAAAAGTATTTTATTGTTGTAAATACACGCAAAAAATAGCTTAACAACATTTACTTTTGCAAAACCTTGTATTCCAAATTTTTCTCCCTCCTTCATTTACCTCTTTCCTCTCCAAGACAGCAATCAATCTGATATAAGCTAAAAATACACAATTCTTCAAAACATATTTCCATTTTCATCATGCTGTACAAGAAAAATCAGGTCAAATAGGAAAAAAATACGAGAAAGAAAGAAAAAAAACAAGCGAAAAAAACCCAATAACAACAAGAACAAAAGATGAAAAGACTATGTTTTGATCCACATTCAGTCTCCATAGTTCTGTGTCTGGATGCAAATGGCACTTTCCAACATAAATTTATTGGAATTGCCTTGAAGGAGAGATTACATAATAATGGGAGATACATCATGTACCCTAATACATGGAGGTGGAGGGTTTCATGAACAAAAAATAGCACTTGAACTGAATCTTGTAGGAAACTGGGAATTCCAAGACATGGATTTGAGGAAGGAGAGAACATTCCATACATAAGGGGACAACCAATGCAAAGGCTTGAGGTGGGAAGTGGGACATTGTTTATGAAGAACAAGTTAATGTGATTGAAATGAAGCATGTAAAGAGGGAAGTAGATGTTAAGAAACCTAGAAAAGTAAGAAAGGGATAGATTATGAAAAGTTTTAATTGTCTAATATGTATCTCTTTTTTCAATCCCAGCACTTAGCATAATTTTTGAACTCCGAAACTCTACCTGCTGAAGACATTCAGAAGGGAACACCCCACACAGCCACTTAGCATAATTTTTGACACTGTAAATGTTTAATAAATGCTTATTGACTTGACTTGAATAATAGAAAAGTTTATATTTGATTCTGGAGGTAATAAAGAACCATTGAAGTTTTTAGGTGGCTGACATAACTGTAACCACACTTTAGGAAAATCAGTGTGGGGAATGGATTAGAATGAGGAAATGACGGAGTCAGAGGGTCCAAAGAGGAGAATATTGCAGTGGTCTAAGTGATAACACCTGAACCAAGATTGTAACTGAGAAGAGAGGAGGGCACATATATGAGATCAAAATCATAAAATCTGGCAGCAAATCTGTGAACTAACCATGAAGTTTAGCTTAGGACATAATATGTCTTTTATGTATTGCAGGATTAACTATTTTATTTAAGACAATTACTACTAATGATTAATTTTATTTCTAAAATTGCACACCTCCTATATAAAATCAAGGAATATTAACATTAACATTACAAATGTAATATAAATTACATTGAGAATCAGTCTCTGGAAATAATCATACAGTTTTTTTTTTTTTCCTTTTAGACCTCATTTCAACAAAAATGTGTTAATTTGACTGTCTCTCAGGCATGCTCATAGCTTATAGAGAAAGGGGGAACACATATTATGCACCTGAAAAATGATGGTTATAGAAATGCTTTTTCTTCAAATGTCTTTTTGGACCATCTGATGCTTGAAGTTCTTATTCCTCAGTTGTCTTCCAGTTCCATTATCATCTTTGTATAATCTTCAAGACAGTTTCCAGTTAGAGTTGCTCTTGGATCTTGTTTTATTACTTTTTTTTTCTGCTGCTTTTGTTTATTTGCTGCCTAGGCTGAGAATTTTATTTCCCATTGAGCCCATGCTTTTATTTAACTTTTTCACTGTGTTTTTTTCCATCTTGTTGATTTCTGTTATCAATTTGTCTTGTTCTATTTTGATTGATGACAGATGTTTCACTCTGAGGGCAAATCTTGCTTCACTTGTAGCACATTTCCCTTCATTTTCTTTGAAGAGATTTTTAGTCTAATTTGAAACTTCTTGTGCTAGATCCAAGTTTCTTTCTGGGACATTTTGGAATAAATTTATAATCCTCTCCCCCTTCTTGTGACTTCTATTCAGGAGGATTGTTTTTCCCACTTGCTTTCTTCTTTGTCTTTTCTATTCTTTATCTGAGAAGGCATTCTTTTTTTTGAAGGTACTTGCTTATTCTCCCTCCTTTTTTTATTTAGGAGTGTTTCATTTATATTCAAATATGAAATATGGAGGAACTTAACTCTTCTATGACCTTTTTCTCTGATATTTTACAGGAATTCTCTTCTGGACCTATTGTGCACAGGGCTCTTGACTAGGTGCAGGAAGGGAAATAAAATGGGACAAACATTTATTAAGTACCTAGCATGTGCCAGGCACTGTGCTAAGAGGTTTAATGGATATTCTCTCATTTGATCCTCACAAGAATCCTAAAAAGAATCTAATGCTATAATTGACAAACATTTAGGTGGACAAACATTAAATCACTTGCCCAAATCGTTCTCCTAGGAAGGGTCTGAGATTGAATTTGATCTTCCTGATTTCAGGCCCAGAGCCCTATCCATTATGCCACTATAGCCACAGAGAAATATAAAAGTCCAGTCCATGCTCTAAAGGAATTTTCAATCTAGTAGGCACAGATTCAAATGAGTCTCCAATTAATTAGTTTTAATCAAATGGATTACTATCTATTGTCTTTGAAATAATTGCCCTAAATGACTATCTAGAATTTATTAAATGCCAATTTATGTTTTTATGAAGAATAGTGCTACTTTATTATAATGTTTTTATTAAATCTGTTTTATTATGAGGATCAAATGAAATAATATTTATAAAATATTTAGAACAATACCTGACTCATAGAAGGTGTTATATATTATATATACATATATATGTATATATATATATGATAACTTGAATATCAATGCAATTATCCCCTTCTTGGGGACATATAGATCCACTGAGCAATTTAAATCGCTAAGAGACAGAACCAACTAACTAGAATATGGAATATTCCATCTCCCATCTGATTTAACTAAGCATATTGGAGCATGTTACATTCTATCACTATTACTAGCATTTACTCTAACTAGAAGGAAGGAAAATTCAGCAGGAATAGTAATCAAAGTTTCCGTAACTGAACAAAGGTCCTTAGTAGATAAAACTGAAATATGTACATATGAGAAAAATTTATTTTTTAACTTTAATTCTTGAATTTGATGGAGAGAGAATTTCTCTAGAATGTTTTGAATCTTCTTTCATCTCCCACATCCAGTTAGTTACTAAGTTCTGTCTATAATTTCAAAATGTCTCCCACACCCACACCCCTTTTGGTCTGCCTCTACCACCAATCCCCTCAATGTGCCCACCTGCCTTTCCATTCCTACTGTTGCCACACTAATCTAGGCTCTCCTCATTTCTTCTTTCCTGGACTACTGCAATGACCATCTAAAAGGTCTCTTACTTTCAGTATATCCACTCTACTCTACATCCACAATCCCATATCCCTATGACTAGAACTAGAGAAATGTTCTTGATATAAAGCTCAACCTCTTGATTATAAACTTTTTGCCACCACATTATATATTATCTACAGATAAGAGGCCTTCCATATCTCATTCAGTTCCCAAGCTTTGTATCACACTTCTCACCCATTCTTATTTCATACTTCAGCCAAACTGGACTACTTGCCATGCCCCAAATTCCCCCTGCAGTATCCTGCCTCTTGTTTCTCATGTTGTCCCCTCCATCTGAAATATCTTCTACAACTTCATGTAGAAAAGTCCTGCTTATTCTTCAACTCCCAGATCGAATATCATCTTTTCCATAAAGCTATCTCATTAATATTAATAAGCCATTGATATTTAATTTAATATTTTAAAAGCAATTAAATATTAATGAATAATTGCTAGTGTTTCATTTATATTTAAAAATTAATAATAATTAATAGCAGCTATTTCCCATATAGAAATGATCTCTTCTTTCTTTGAATTCCTTTTGAACTTTTGTTTTATCTCCTTTTTTTGGTATTTTGTATTAAGTTGAGGCAGCTATATAGTATAGTGAACAGAGTGCTGCCAGGACAAATTGAGATCAAATGCAGCCTCAGATACTTTCTGTCTAGGTAATACTGGGTACAATATTAAACTCTGTCTGCCTCAGTTTCCTCATCCATAAAATGTGAATATTTTTATAATGGCAACTTAGGCCATTTTGCATCTCAATTCTTATGTCTCTTTGTCATTGAATAAGCATTGCCTCAGAAAAACTGAGGCCTGAGAAAGACCTTAATTTTAGAAGACCGAGGTCATACACTGCATCCTGGATCATCATCAGTCCTGTTGGCTTTTGTCTTGCCACAGGACTTCGATGACTCTGGAGGAGAGGGTGAGATGTAGAACTTTGAGCAGCTCTGCCTCACTTCAATTCATGTGCAATTCAAGACATTACTTTCATGATATCACTGGTCCTCTTTGAGAAGGAAGAACCAACAGCAACAATGACAAAATGAGGAAAATTAATAGTAACTACTTACCAGAAATGTTGTGAGAATCAAATGAGTTAATATTTTTAAAGTGCTCTATGTTAGTAATTATTATTTTATTTATTCAAGTGTGTGATTTCCTTTATTGGAAAATAATTTTTTTGTTGTTAACAAAGATAGTCTTAATTTATTTTTATATTCCAGATTCAGCTTTTGGCATAATTCCTTGTAATTCTCGTGCATTGCACAAATGTTTATTGACTAAATTAAGTGATGAAAAAAACGTGAGTTACAGTCCTGTCTCTTGCATTCTCATTGTCTTCCTGATCATGAAGCAAAACATATGTCACTGCCGTGAGTCCTCAGATGACGATAGAAGAGAAGTCTGAATATTTCCAGAAGCATAAACCTGTGGCAATCTCTAACTTTCATCATTGTTGAAAATGATCCCAGGGAAAACATATTAAGGAGATATTTTGAGCACAATATATTACTTATTCAGAGATATCTATTTGGGGAAAAAATTTAAATCATAATAATGAAGAGTCTGTAATGTGATGGAAGGAACAGGCAAGGAATAAGGAAATTTGGCTGCTAGTGCAAACTTTGCCATTAACTTGCTTTGTGACTTTAGTTAAGAATCATACACTGCCTCAGGATCCTCTCTAGATAATACCATGCCCCTTTTTGAGATAAGAAACCAATAAATCTGTAATGTCAAGGATGTCTAATTAATTTAGCTTTAAAGAAGGTGACTAGGTACAAATGCATAGGACATAGGTCAGACAAAAGAAAAATAAAGAGTGAGCAATTCAGCAACTTAAAAAATTGCTTCCTTACATTTAAACAGTTCTGCTTATTTTTTGCTGTGGTTTGCAGACAGAGGGGCGTAATGTAAGCCTCCAATGCTGGAAAAGTGAACTGATTCAGAATCCTCAAGTGATTAGAGATAGGGTCGAGATAAACACAGCTGGGATTCCCATGAGCTAGGCCTGAGAACTAACTGAACACACACACACACACACACACACACACACACACACACACACACACACACACAAAATCCCTTTCCTGTCTGTCTGATTCCAATACAAACTAAAAGAAGAGAATGAGGGGAAAAAAGGAGGAGAAGGAGGAAGAGGAGGAGGAAGAAGCAGAGAAAGGAGAAGAAGGAAAAGAAGAAGAAAGAAGAAGAGAAGAAGGAAAAAGAGGAGTAGGAGAGGGAGAAGGAGATAGGGGAGAAGAAGAAGAAGAAGAAGAAGAAGAAGAAGAAGAAGAAGAAGAAGAAGAAGAAGAAGAAGAAG
>JAJPUD010029415.1:0-13906 GCA_023553655.1 Myrmecobius fasciatus
AGAGAGGGAGGTAAGGAGGGAGGGAGAGACAGAGACAGAGGCAGAGAGAGACAGAGACAGACAGAAACAGAGACAGAGACAGAAAGGAGAGACAGAGACAGAAAGAGAGAGACAGAGAGAGACAGAAAGGAGAGAGAAAAAAGAAAAAAGGAGGGAGAGGAGAGAGAGGGAGGGAAGGAAAGAAAAAGAGAGGACAGAGAAAGAAGGGAGAGAGAAAGGAGAGAGGGAGGGAGGGAGAGAGATACAGAGAGAGAGGAAAGGGAGGGGGAAAGGAGAGAGAAAGACAAAAAGGAGAGAAAAAGGAGGGAGAAAGGAAGAGAAAAAGAGGGAGGGAGGGAGAGAAAAGAGAGGAGAGAAGGAGGGAGAGAAAGAGGAGAGGGAAAAAGGAGAGAGAGAAAGAGAAAAAGGAGGGATAGAAGAGAAAGAGAAAGAAAGAGAAGAGAGAAAGTAAAAGAGTGAGAGGAGAAAATGATGATAAAGGAGGAGGAGGAAGAGGAGGGAGGTAGGGAAGCAGAGAGAGAATGAATAAGATTCCAGGTGATTTCATCTGTTTTTCTGCCTATTTCTTCATCTATGACTTCAAAGTAGATCTGTTGAATATAGATTAGAGTAGGGAAATTTCCCTATCACTAGATAAGAGAAGCTCTTGAAAAGTAATACAACTTCATTTGGAAATTAATCAAAATTAATTAGTATTACCTATCTCAAGGCACAAAGAGAGAAAATAAGATTTTTTTTTTAAAGTATGAGATAAATTGAATGAAGAGAAACCAGACAACAAAGCTGGGAAAAAACTAATGAAGAGAAGGTAATCATGTTAAGGGTTGATTTTTTTGTTGTTCATTTGTTTTCCAGTTGTGTACAACATTTCCTGACCCCAGGTGAGGTCTTCTTGGCAAAGATGTTAGAGTGGCTTGCCGTTTCTTCTCCATCCCATTTTACAGATGAAGAACTGAGGCAAATGTAGTTAAGTGACTTACTCAAAGTCACACAGCTAGTAAGTGGCTGAGGCCAGATTTGAACTCATGAAGATGAGACTTCCTGATTCTAGGCCAGCATTCTCTGCACCATGGGGCCAAGTAGTTAATAGTAAAGGTCTAGAAGAGCTATTTTAAATCTTCCTTACCAAAAGGGTTCTCAGAGGTGGGGGAGGGAAGTCTCTTGGGGACATTCTACAGTTACTTTTTTTTTGGGCAAGGGGGAGCCTGGGTCTTCCTCTCTGGCCCAGGTGTCCAATCTGGAGTCCTATCCTACTTTTGGCCATCATGGAAGCCTTGATCTGAGCTGGTTCAGTCCTCCTTAGGCAGCCTGGTGGCTCCATGCTCCAGGGACTCACCCTATTGAGTCCAGACTTAGTGTGGATACCCAATGGGCTTTAGTCCTACTGCAGCTCGAAATCTTGAGCTCCCTCAGTAAACAGATTACAGACACCAGCCACCATTCCAGGCTGCACCTGCGTGCCAGTGATGGGATTCACTTTGTTGTTTTCATATTTTATGGTAATGTTCATCTCAAGCAAAGAAGCCTGGAATTCTGGGTAGGAACTTTGCGTAAGGGATGGGCACTGATCATATTGAAATCCATTCAGGTTTTCCATCCAGCGAAGTCAATGGAAGAAATCTGTCACCTGTATCTGGCCAGGACCCTACATGCTGTTGATTCTCTATAACATCTTTGCCAAAAGGACACAGACCTTATTGTTTTCCTGGTAGAAGATGGGGGCCATGGCGGCAATGCTAGGAACCTGTCAATACTGAAGCCTGGAAAATTTTTTATTTTTTTTTTTTAAATTGAACTTAACATTGCCTCCAGTTGCTGGAACCTTCCTCCTACTCTGGAAATTTTTCCTATGTCATTTTCCAGCCCTTTTTAAAATAAACCTGTCACAGCTAAAGTTGTCTCTTTCCAAGCACAGGGAAGCTTACCTATTTTTTAGTCTTCCTTTGGTCTTGCACTTTAAAGAAAAAGCAAACTGTCGAGGCTGTGATAGAGGCTTGTTTCAAACCGGGACTGTGTTTCGTCTCAGTCTCTGTCCCAATAAAATTAAAATTAATTTGATAAATGCTTTTATATTTAGAAAATTGAATCTTTGTGAAGATTCTATTATAGTTAGGTTTGGTGTTCCTTCCAAAGTTTTTCCTCTGTACAGCACATTTGTAGAGATGCTTTCTATAACAACAATCTCTGTTTGGTGGTTTCAGTTGTAAACTTTTTTGTGACAAACTCTTTGTGACCCCATTTGGGGTTTTCTTGATTAAAAAAAAATACTGAAGTGATTTGCCATTTCCTTTTTTAGCTTATTTTACAGATGAGGAAACTGAGGCAAATAGGGTGAAGTGACTTCCTAGTCACTTAGCTAGTAAGTGTATGTGTATGTATGGAAGTAAATGAGTAAGTAACAAGTAAACTAGTAACAGTATGAGGCTGGATTTGGACTTAGGATTTTCTGACTCTGAACTAGCACTCTCTCCAATAATAATTATAATATTAGCTAGCATTTATGTAGCACCTACTATGTGCCAGGCACTGTGTTAAACTCTCTATTAATATTATCTCAGTTGATCCTCACAAGAACCCTGGGAAGTAGGGACTATTATTACCCCATTTTACAGATGGGGGAACTCAGGCAGAGTTAAGTGACTTGCCCAGGGTCACCTAACTAGTAAGTGTCTGATGTCAGATTTGAACTCCGGCTTTGATGATTCTGTGAAGGTGATCCAAGGATGCTTTTCCTGGTGATATTGACCACCTGGAATTGGGTGGGAGAGTGGCTAAGAAAGCCAGTCTGCAATTCTGGGCCGTGAGGGAGGAGTTTGGAATAGGAAAGATTACTGGTTCCCCAGGCCTGGAGGAGCAATAGAGCTAACTACTGATACAGCTAAATCAATCCCTCAGGGCCACCTTCTGTCTTCTGTCCATAGATTTCTAGTGAGATAAATCAAAGTCATTTTAAATTAATAGGGTTATTCTCCCATCCTTACTTTGACAGGCTCACCAGTCAAGAGCTAAAAGGGATTTTATCTGTTATTTAATCCAACCTATTCATTTTACAGATAAGGAAACTCAGGCCTAACAAGTTTAAGTAAGTTGACTAAGGTCATACATACAGGCCTGAAGCTCCTTTCTTACTTTCCTTCCTTTCTCTCTCTTTTTTCTTTCTTTTTCCTTCTTCCTTCCTTCTTCTTTTCCTTCCTTTCCTCCTTCTCTCTCTGTCTCTCTCTATCTCTGTCTCTGTCTCTCTGTTTCTCTCTGTCTCTCTCTTTTCTTTTCTTTCTTCTCCATCATTGTCACTTGCCATGACCGCTCCCTTTCCCTAGCCCCAGTAGATCCCTTCTTTGTAATGTTGGATCCCCTACAGCTCAGTTAGACACAACAGAAGATCAGACTTCTAGACTGAATCAATCAATCAAAGGAGTAAAGTTTTAGATAACACTAAGCCATGAGTCAGCAATGAATAGAGCACTGCACCCTGAGTTAGGGTTCAAATTCAGAGCCAGATTTTACTAATTAAGTCTCTTAATGCTCTCAGCCCAAGTTTTTTTGTCTATAAAATGGGGAAATGGTAGTACATATTTCCTAGCACTGCTGTGAGGATGAAATGCAATCATATTTGTAAAGTGTTTTATAAACTTTCAAGGACTATATAAAGCTGATTATTATTATTGTCATTACTAAAAAATTAGTCAATTAATCAAAGGCAATCCCAGACAATGTCACACTTCCAGAGGCCCTTCCTGCTCCCCTCTTCATTACTGATAAGTCATTGGGACTGGTCCAATACTAAACTTGTATCTGGCAGGGAGCTGAGAGAGGACCAAATCTACCTGTAAAGAAAGGAAGAAGGAAACGAGCGTTAAATAAGTGCTTACTCTATACCAGGGCAGCCAGGTGATACAGTATATAGATAACTAGGCTTGGAGCCAGGAAAACCTGAGTTCACATCTGGTCTCAGGCCCTTAATAGCTGTGCGACCCTGGGCAAGTCACCTAACTCTGTTTGCCTCAGTTTCCCCAATCTGTAAAAGGATTTGGAGAAGGAAATGGCAAACCACTCCAATATCTCTGCCAAAAAACCTCAAATGGGGTTGTGAAGAGTTAGACATGAATGAAATGGCTCAATAACTATAAATGAAGTACTGGGCTAACTACTTTATCAATTTCATTTGATCCTTACAACAAACCTGTAAGATAGGGGCTATTATAATTTCCATTTTACAGTTGAGGAAACTGAGGCAACCAGACGTAAAGTGACTTGCCCAGCGTCACACAGCTAGTGATTATCTGAGGCGGAATGTGAACTGAGTTCAATCCTGACTCAGCCTCAGTACTCCGAAGAGTTGGGAAATTAATTCAGAGAGAGAGCTAACAAGAAAGCAAATCAATTCCCTAGCCATGTCTGAAAAAGTCTGCCCCATCCCATAACTATTGTCCATCATCTCTCTACTTCACTATCAGTTGGCAGGGATCAGAGTTCTAATGTCTCCTAGGGCTGTTTTCCTTTACCTCTCAGGTACATAGGTCTCCTGGTCCTGCTCTGCATCAGTTCATACAAGTCTTCACAAGTTTCTCTGAAGTTCTAATGATGCTCCCAGACATCCCTCCATTGAATCCCAAGAGCACCTTTTAGCCACTAGGGAGCTATGATAGAGAGAGTAGCTGAAGAAATGTTCAAGATCTTTTTTTACTCCCCAAAACAAAGATTGAGATTTGATATAGCTGTTGCTTTTTTCCTCAAGCAAGAACAGTGAGACATCATTACCTTTCAAGGTCACTTCCAAGGCATTTCTGAGTCACTCTTGTACCACACAAGTGGTATGAGCAGTCCTGTAATAAATGCAGTAAAGAAAAAAAAACACCATTTCCCAGAAGAGTGGAGAGTTCCAAAGGAGATGGTAGCTGATGTGAAGGGGGCAGATTGGAGAGATCTATTTTATTCTGGGAGAACTGGGGGAGAGAGGGACAAATGGAAGGATTGTATAATAATGTCCTCAAGATGAACATTGTGCTCCGTCTTTGACTGTGTTACTGTGGAAGTTTGAGGGGCAAGGTGCCCAGCTTTGGGGAAAGCTATAGAGAGGGAATGCCCAGAGTGTGCCCACCGGGAGGGGTGACGAGGAAGGTCAGACCCTAGCCGGGAAGGCTGGGTCAGCCAGCACCTTTGATGGCTGCAGGAAAATCCCAGCTGTGCTGGGAACTGACCTCACTCCCGGAGTAAACACTGATTCAGATACAAACAGGCCTAACCCAGGCATGGATTTATTCCTGGCCCAGACAAAATGACATGAAATGTTTTTCCATCATTATTGAGCGGCCAATTGGACTTGGCAGGAGGGAGTCCCAAAGATGCTGATGAGAGCAAAGTTATTACTGTGTGGAAGACAGTCTAGCCAGTTTCCAAATGTCTTATTTGCATTAATTCAATTAAACGCATCAAGTATTTATTAAGCTCCTGCTGTGTGCCAGGCAGTGTGTTAGGACTGAGGAGATTTAGGCAAAAATGAACTAGGCCCTGACTTCAAGGAGCTGACAATCCACTAGGGGAAAACAACATTTTTTTTGATGAGTAAATGAAAAATTTCTACTGGTAAGTATAGAGAGATTTTGGAGGCAGGGGATAAATAATTAAATTTAATGAAAATTAAGAAGTTATTTTTCACCTAAGTTCGTTAAACCCCCTGAAATTTCTTCCTTCCTTCCTTCCCTTTTTCTTCCTCCTTTTCCATCCCTTCATATTTCTTCTTTTCTTTCTTTGTCTTTCTATTCTCCATCCTTCTTTCTTCTTCTTTTCTTTATTTTTATGTGACTTGCCCAGGGTTACACCTTTTGTAAGTATTAAGCATCTGAGGTGGGATTTGAACTCAGGATCTCCAGGTTAAGAAATCATATCCTAGATTGTAACTCCCTGAAGGATCACAGTGATTGTCTAAATTACTGTCTCCTTGGTTTTTTTTTTTTAATTAAAGCTTTTTCTTTTCTTTTTTTTTCTTTTTTTTTTTAATTAAAGCTTTTTATTTGTATGACATATGTATGGGTAGTTCCCCAGCATTGATCTTTACAAAGCTTTCCATTACAAATTTTACCCCCAGTCCCCTCCCCTCCCCTAGATGGCAGGAAGTCCACTACATACATTTAATATAAAGCTTTTTATTTTCAAAACATATGGATGGATAATTTTTCAGCATTGACCCTTGCATAGCCTTGTGTTCTAAATTTCCCTTCCTTCCCCCCATTCCCTCCCCTAGATGGCAAGCAATCCAATATATTAAATTACTGTTTTTGTAATGAGAGTATTCCAAGTCATTTGTGAGCTCACCAATGTACTCCCTCCACCAGTTTAGACTGAAACTCGCCCGCCATTTGCCCACCTCTCCCCTCCATGCCCTCTCCTTTGGTCATCTCAGTAGTCTATTATACACCAGAGACCGTTCTTTCCTTCTCTTGCCTTTTCATGGACATCCATCAGACCTATCAAATAAGCGAGGGGATGTTTAAGACCTACCCACCAATTATCTTTGATTTTTGCCCCACGATCAGCCCCTCTTCTTTATCGATCGCACATTTGGGGCATCCTTTATGTGAGAGCTATTTTGTGGTTCCTTGTTTACAATGGGCTACTCGGGGTTAATGGCCAGCCCTTGTATCCTGGGAAGTTACTGTTGTGAAGAAGGGGCCAGCCATCTCAAGTGCCAACCAAATGCCACACACAGAACAGTTAAGCCAGCCCCGCTGAGGCTGAGGGCAAGAGAGAGGAGGCAGATTGTGTCAGGCAATCACCACTACCACCGTCTTGCCAACCATCTCCCCTAAGCCTCCAAAGGGGCTCTCTCCTAGAAGCTGAACCCAAGAACCTTGGGAATAGTGCCCCTCGGACCACTAGACCTACTTTTGGCCCAGCCCCCGCCCATTCCTGAAAGACAAATTCATAGTGGAAAAGAGACCCAGCAACAACTGCTGACCAACTGCTATCCACAGACAGATAAGAACAAAAGGTCTGGGAGTAATGACTCTCCTCAGACCACCTGTCCTGTTCCTAGCCCAGCTCCCATGGCCATTACTCGGGAAATGATTCCTGTGAAGAAGAGATCACCCATCCCCACCAGCTGTCAACCATCTGTCCCCAGTAGGGCAGCAAGCCAGCTGGACTGAATGTCAAGGCCCCCTGAGGGAGATAGGAGGCAGCATGGGAGAAGCAAGTCAAATTATTACCACTACCTTCCCTCCCACCCCTACAGAGACAGCCCAAGACCCTGACCCTGAGAGCCTTGGAGCAGCACCCACAGCCATCATCCTGGAAAGCAGCTCCTTTGAAGATGTTGCCTGCAGATGGCTCCTGGTGAACCCAGAAAAGAAAGGACTTGTTACCCAAGTCCTTGGCTCTGTCAGATGGTTCAGCATCTGACACTGATTTTGTCAGTGAAAATGGCATTGAGGAAGAAGCATCAATATCTGCTTTGAGTGAGGACCAGGGGATCTTTCCATCTGACTTGTAGCTGAAATCTTCCAATTATGTTGTCCCTCCCCTAAGAATGTGAGCTCCTTATATCTCTAGCACTTTGCACATAGTGGGGATTTAACACTTTTTAAATTAATTTGTTCATTCATTCATGTTCAATATGTTGCCTCTCCCAATGGATTGTGAGCTTCTTCAGAGTAGAGCTATCTTCTTCTTTTATTTGCATTTCCAGCACTTTGCACATAGTAGGTACTTACCAGTTTTTTCCCCCATTATTTCATTCATGTTCTTTTTTATAGCTTTTTTGAGAGACTCTCCTTTCCCATTCTTCAGGCATATAATATTGAAGGACTTTCAGACTTATAGACAGCAAGCAAGGGTGAATGATGGTCTAAAAAAGATGGACCTTTGTTTCAAGGAAAGGCAATTCATTTAAATATCTTCCCTCTTCCTGTTCAATTCTAGAGGATATTTTGGGCAATTATTCATTAGGCATATATTTATTAATCGCCTTTTACATGCTAAGATTCAGGGGAAGAGCTCTGAAGACAAGTGAGACAAAATTCACTCAAGAACCTAGTAGGGATTTCCTCCATGCTGGGATGAATGCCATCTTTATCTCTATCTGTTGAGCCCAATTCAGATGTCACTTCCTCAAGAAAGGCTTCTCTGATACATCTGGATTGAAATGACCTCTCTCTCCTCTAGAGTCTAAAGCTCTTTGGAACCCTTATCACATTCTACATTACGTCCTTTCAGTTTGGGTGGGAGAGGCTATTGAAATTCACAATTATACATCCCCCTTAAGTTCCTGGAAGTCAGGTTCTTTGCTGCTTAATATCTTGCTCTCTGGCACATAGTAGGTGCTTAGTAGAATCACAGGACTTGGGGCTGCAAGGGACCTTAGAAATTATAGCAGTGAGGCTGTACAATGAATAGAAGGCCTGGAGTCAGGAAAGATCTAAGTTCAAATGTGGCTTCAGAGGCTTACTAGCTGAGTGACAGTGGACAAGTCTGCTTCATTCTCCTCATTTGTAAAATGGAAATAGTAATAGCACCTAGCTCCCAGGAGTGTTGTGAGGACCAAATGAGTTAACAGTCAGCAAGCGCTTAGCACAATGCCTGGCACATAGTAGGTACTGTATAAACGTTGCCGCTGTTCAGTTGTTTTTCAGTTGTGTCCAACTTTTTGAAATCCCATTTAATGTTTTCTTGGCAAAGATACTGGGTTTGTCATTTCCTTCTTCAGCTCATTTTCCAGATGAGGAAACTGAGGTAAAGTGACAGGACCAGGATCACACAGCTAGTGGATGGTCATTTCCTTCTCCAGCCCATTTTACAGATGAGGAAACTGAGGTAAACAGGGTGAAGTGACTGGGCCAGGATCACACAGCTAGTAATTGGTCATTTCCTTCTCCAGCCCATTTGACAGATGAGGAAACAGAGGAAAACAGAGTAAAGTGACTGAGCCAGGGTTATACAATTAGTAAGTGAGGTTGCATTTGAACTCAAGAAGATTCCAGGTCCAGCACTCTATTCACTGTACCATTTAGCTGTCCTCACAGCTTATAACTGTGACAGATTGTAACTAAGCAAGTATATATTCTACAATTTCTCCTTCAAGGGCTGTTCATTCAGCCTCTGGATGGCCATCGCTAATGAGAGAAAACATTGCTTCCCAAGGCATCTTAGTTTTAATAATAATAACAATAAAAATAGCTAGCATTGATAGTGCACCAACTAGGTACCATATGTACCAGACAGGTGCTGAGCACTTTATAAATATCTTTTTTTCCCCCTGAGGCAATGGGGTTAAGTGACTTGCCCAGGGTCACACAGCTAGGAGTCTTAAGTATCTGAGATCAAATTTGAACTCAGGTCTTCCTGACTTCAGGGCTGGTGGTCTATCCACTGTGCCACCTAGCTGCCCCACTTTATAAATATCTTGTTAGATTTTCACAACAATCCTAGAAGGGAGGTGTTATTATTTTCTCCATTTTACAGATAAGGAAACTGAGGCACACAGAAGTTAAGTAACTTGCTCTATGATATACAGCTAGTAAGAGTCTAAGATTGGATTTTAAGTCATGTCTTACTGATTTAAGACCCAATTGTCTAACCACTGTACCACCAAAGTGCTTGATGATAATGATGATGATAGCATTTATATAATATTTTAAGGTCTGCGAAAACATTTGATCTTTACAACAACCCCGGAAGGTAGGTATTATTATTATCTCCATTTTTTAGATGAGGAATCAGGCAGTCAGAGGCCAAGTGACTGGCACAGGATCAAATAGTTAATAAGTGTCTGGGGTAGGATTTGAACTCAGGGCTTCCTAACTTCAAGCCCAGCACTCTTTGTGCTGTAATACTTAGCTGCCTTGGTTTCATTTTTGGATTGATATCCAAAGGGAGAAAATTGGACTGCGTAATCACTAAAATACCTTACAATTCTAAATTCTACAATATTATTATACTTTTCTGGCCAGAGAGACAAACTCTATTTCTGTATTTCCCACCCATTTCCATTTCTGTTCTCTGGGACCAAGCAAAACAAAGTTGTCTTCTTTCACAGGACAACCCTTCAGATATGTGAATACAGCTCTCCCTCAGTCTTCCAGTCTGAACATCCCTAAGTCCTTTAGCCTCTGATCTTACTCCACAAATAGAGTGAAATTGCCACATTTTTTTCCATTTACATGCTGCATTTGCACCTGGACCGGAAGTTCTCTGCTTTGGGAAAACCTGGAAAAATACCCCGTAAATCAATATCCACAACCTAACATCGGGCTGAGAGGTCTGCACTCCAAAGTCAGCAAAAATAATAAGAGTAGCAGACATTTATGTGCTTTTCAGGGTTTACGAAAAGCTTCATAATTTAAAAAGAATATTTTATTTGCGTCTTAGTCTGTCCCTTCCACTACTTTATTAAAAAAATATGAAACTCTCATCATAAACATGCTCAGTGCAGCAAAACAAATTTCCACGTTGTCCACGCCTGAAAATGAATGGGTAAAACAATTATTAAGTGCTTATTCTATACAAAACAATGGGCTTAGTGCTTTGGGTGCAAGAGTCCCAGCTTGATTTCAGTCCATCTGAAAGTCAGATGGAAAAGTCTGCTGGTCTTTGGGGGTGGGGCAGCAAAGCAGATGCCTGGTCCTTAATGTAATGTCCACTGACAAAATCATATCAGTTTGTGATGCTGAACCATTTGGCAGTGCCAAGGACTCTGGAGACCAGAGCTTTCCTTTCCGGGTCTCCAGGAGCGGTGGGTGTAGCACCTGCAGGTGCTGTTGCCAGGCTGCATCTCCACAGGGGTCCCAGAGTGATGACCGTAGGCAATGGGCTGGAAGCATTGCTCTTCTCAAGCTCCTAGGCTCAGGCTTCTGGGTTGTCTCCATCTTTCTCTGCATTTTTTTCCTCCTTTCTGGCAGGAGGTGAGGGATAAATTTCATCTCCAGTCCTCTGGACTCCTGGTTTTGCTTTATTTTTATTTTTTATTTCCTTGATCAGAATTCCCAAATCAAAAGGCTTCAAATTCAGGTGACATGATGCTTTCATTGGATTCACCCTGTGAAGTACCTGCTATTATTATGCTTCCTATTTTACAGAGGGGGAAACTGAGGCTCAGAGAAGCTGAATAGGCATCCAGTCGTCCTGTCTCCAAGCTTTGAATTCCATTGGGGCCCTAGAAAACCAAGATAACCTGAAGCGGGGGGGAGGGGAGGGCAGATGCGGTTGCCAAGGCAACAACTATCCTCAGCACCAGTTTGAGCTATGGGGGCACGCCCGACCAAGGAATGTCAATCCCAAACTGGGGGCGGGGCTAGAGACTCCGTCGCCATAGCAACACCCAGATTGGCTCTCCCTCCCTCTAGGAAAGTGGCAGAAATAAGCGCGTCCAGATGACGTATTTATCTCTTGCTGGGGGCGACGCGTTTTCCTGACGTAAGACCTAGAGTCAGCTCCCTGTGGCAAGAGCTGGATAAAGAAGCAGGTGGAAAACTTGGGTGATGTGTGGCACTGCGCATGTGCAAGACTCCAGTTGGCGCATGTGCAGTACCAGTTCTAGAAGCCTTGCTCTTACCCAGAGTTGGTCTTGGGGTTCCCAAGGGAACCCATTCTCCTCTTTTTCTATCCTTTTTTGGACTTTATTTTTTTAGGGCTAAAGGTCTCTGGCAAGGACAAACTCTCAGAAGTGCCCAAAGAGAACCCCAAATTGCATCTTCTCCAATCTGCCCCAGCTCAGTTTCCAGATGGGGAAACTAAGGCTGAGGAAATGCTCTTTCAGGGTCACACACTTGGTGTGCTCATTAAGTTGCCACTCCACCCGTCCCACTGGAACATTTTCTGCTGGGCTACTCACTAGATTGGAGACTTCAAGCTGGAAGGGGCTTTGGTCCAAGGGAAATAGAACATTTTGTGTGTGTCCTGGACCCCCTTTGGCCATCTAGGAAGCCAATGGACCCCTCCACTGAAAAATTAAAAAAAATGCATAAAACAAGATATATAGGCTATGAGTGTGTGTGTCTATGTATGTGTGTATAGTTGAACCCAAGCCTTCTAACCCCAAATCTAGGGCTCTTATCGATGTTCATTGCAACAAGTATGCTCATTTTCATCTCTAATATGTCTTGGGGAGTGTCTTTGAGTAAGGACACTATTTGAGCTCAGATGCTAGCTGTACCCTTCCTTCTCCCATATTTATAATCTTGGGCAGATGGCTTTTCTTCTATTTGTCTTAATTTCCTCATGTGCGAAATGGAGCTTAAGTTAGGTGTCAAAGTTCCTTCCAGTTCTGGAAAGGCTATCTCCTTGGGAGCTTGGCTTGGTATGGTTTTTAGCAATAGGTTAGAAGAAGTCTCTAAGTAAGGTTAGGTACAGTGGCTATGTTTTCTGAACAAACATTGTGAAACATCATCTATTCATGAATGTTCAGTCATTTCAGGCACATCCAAGTCTGTGACTCCATTTGGATTTTTTGTTGTATTCTTTTCTTTTTTTTTTTTTTTGCAAAGATAGTGGAGTGGTTTGCTATTCCTTCCGCAGCTCATTTTATAGATGAGGAAATATGGTGAAGTGACTTGTGTAGGATCATCCAGATAGTAAGTGTCTGAGGTTGGATTTGAACTCAGCAAAAGGAGTCTTTCTGACTCCAAGCTGGACACTTTCCATTGGACTACTTACCTGCCCCTGTGCTTTCTACCTGTCCCCATTCATGAATATTCCTTAAAAACTTAATAAATGTTTATTGATTGATCAACTGATTAACTGGTTCTGAGTTTCCAAGCTGTACAACCCTGGACAAGTCTCTTAGCCTGATCCTCCAAATAGCAGGACTGCTACAACAATGGGACTTATTAAAACCTCCCTCATGGGTCATTTGTGAGGAAAACACTTTTAAACTGAAAGCAAGAGGCTATTATAGATTTTGATTAAAGCTGGGCAGCCCATACTTTACTGGTATTCATATAATGTCAAGAGAGTATGTCAAAAGTTAGATAAATCCCCTGTTTATAAAAGGACAAAAGTGGAGATTCTTTTAGAACAGGATAGCAGCAAAACATTTAACATTTATATAGCATTTTGAAGCTTGAAAAGCACTTTTCACACATTACCTTATTTGGGATTCTCAGGAACCTTATAAACTAGATTTTATTATTATTCCCATTTTGCAGATGAGGAAATTGAGAGAGGTTATTCAGTTTGTTGGTATTGGAAGGAGGATTTGAATTTGAATTTGGATTATGCTGATTTCAAGTCTGGCACCCTCTCCACTTTACCACATTTCCTCTTAGATTCTAAGAAATTTGGAAAGAATCCCCACACAAAATTGATCCCGAGTTATCAAAACATAATTAAGGCTTGGCTTCTTTAACATCATTGGAAGCAGGAGCTAGTCCACATAATTGAATATGCTGAATAACTGAAGCTTTCTCCTAAAAGATGTCAAGGGTTTTGTTTTGAAAAATTCTTTTTCAAATCTCTTTTAGAATGAGATGTGTTACACATCTTAAAATTCTTAAAATGCTTTGGGGCGGTTCTTTCACAAAATCTAATTTCTTTTCTTGATTTACAGTCATCTGGGACAAACCCCACTAAACCCTCTTGAACTCAGTTTCTTTATCTGTAGCACGAAGGGTTTGGCCTGGCTGACTTCTGAGTTCTCTTCTGAATGCAGATCCTACAAGCATTTATTATGAACATCTACTGTGTAGAGATATTATGATGTCCCCAGGAGCTAGTCAGGTAATTTTTTAAAGGTGTACTAAATTTTGGAGAAAGAGATAGAGTCAGAGAGCAGAGACACTGAGAGACACAGAGAGCGAGAGACAGAGACAGAGGAAGAGAGAAACAAGAGAGATAAAGAGAGACAAAGAGAATGAGAGAGACAGAAACACAGAGGCAGAGACAGAGGAAGAGAGAAACAGAGATGAAAAAAGAAAAA
>JAJPUD010029416.1:0-13904 GCA_023553655.1 Myrmecobius fasciatus
AAAAAAGAAAAAAAAAAACATTGGCTTCTATCTACTGGTCAAATATGTTACATACATTATCTCACTTAAGCAACCTAATCATAAAGGCACTAAATGTATTTATTATTAGCCCCATTTTATAAAAGAAATCAAAGTACAAAGAAGGTAATTTACTTTCCCATGGTTTCATAGCTTATAAGTATTAGAGGTGTAATTTAAAGGGAGATTTTCCTGATTGGGTTCTAATAATCATCACTAAGCCACATGAGTCCTTTATTCTAATCATAGTCATTTATTCCTTCTCTTCTGGACATAACTTGAAAATATCTATTTTTCGCATACACAATTCCTCTCTCCTAGGATACTCTGTCCTCTGTTCTTCACATATCTGCTTCACTTATTTTAAGCCTCAATTCATGTTCTACCCTAGCCATCTCTTCCCAGAATACTTCAATCCATAATGACTTTCCTATCTCCAAACTTTTATAGTACTCTTTGCCTCCACAATAGTAGTTAGCACTCATATATTACCTTTGTTATCTTTTTAAGTGGATGTTCTTTGCTCCCCAACTAAATCACTCTATCTTTCAAGTCAGGAACCTGTATTATGATTGTTCCTAATATATTGATAAATAATGACTAACTAATTTTACAGAATTCTATTCTCTATCTCAATTCATTGGATTTGTTTTACAGCACAATTTGGATGGCGTTGATAATAAGTTTTTTAAAAAAGCTGAAATTTTATTTTAAAATACACACAAAATTCTTGGGACAAAGAATAGTACAGATTCATTCCATCTATTATCATTCTATAATTATCTTTAAATGCAGGAATCATATTCAAGTTATAGTCCTTCCTATAGAGTAAGATAATGGGTCTAAAGCTGGAAGATACCTTAGAAATTATCTAGTTCAACCTCCTCATTTTCAGATGACAAAACTGAAGACCAGGGGGATTAAGTGACTTTTCCAAACTAAAAGAAAGTGAAAGAGTCACAATTTGTATTTAGGTCCCATGTTTCTAAATTATTTTTTCCATTGAAACATGCCACCATATAGCCATTCAAATGTTTGCCTATAGTATTGCATGATTACAAAAAAATTTTAGAATTATGATCCTGAACCATTATAAGACTCTCAGTCAACAACAACAACAAAATTCAGCTATGTTTATCATTCTCTATTTACAAAGATAGTAGAGTATAGATTTCAGCAATAAGCCTTTTTTTAATTCTTTGTTAGGAATGGAGACTTAGTTAAACAGAAATTTAATTTACTGTTCATCAGAATTTTAGAGTGAAAGGTTTATTTATGTATTTTCATTCTAATTCAGAAAATCCTACTTCAAAATAAAAACAACAGTGTGTACTTAAAGCTTAAAGAATCAAATACTTAATGCACAAGGAATTAAATACATTCTCTTCCTTATTTGGTTATTGACCCTTTAGTGAGAACATTTGGAAACTATGGAGTATTAGGAACAATCAGCAGAGTTCCCAACAAGGGAACAGCCTCTTACATTTGCCATGTGAAGTTAGAGTAGTTTGTCACCAGTGACACATTCATGTAAGTTGCCAAGATGTTTGCAGTATTAGAATGTCATTGTCCCTTGAATTCATGACTAAAGACCTGTGGTAACCAATTTAGTACTTCATGATTGGGAAAGAGAATAATAAATTTCATGCAAATTTTGCTGAATGTAACTTTTCAGAAAATGGCTTTCCTACCAGGTTAAGCATGATTCTGGTAACCTAATCAGGGAAGTTTTCCCCATTTACTTTCCTTCTCAAAAATTATTCATAATTGAGGCACTGAGATTGGCCAGTATAGTCACTTTTTATTACACGTTTTTTACAATACACCTGTGAGTTTGATAAGTATGATGATTCTTCCTATACAGATGGTAGAGCTGAGGTATAATGTCATACAGAAGCTAAATAGCAGAGCAGGAGCCAGAATTTATGATTCCCCAAATCACACATACACTATAGCATTTGCTACGATATCTGTTCCTACCCTCTCTTTGATGCTCATGCATGAAAAGCTGAAATGTAATTTGAGTCACTATCCAAAATGTCAATTACATCCTCAGAGTGGTTTCAGGCAGGCCTCGAACAGGAATATATTCATAAACTCAGATTCAAATTCATTTTTTGAAGTAGCCCTCAATTTTTTTTCCAGTCTAACTCAACAATTAAATTCCAAACTGGTAACTTGGTATCTCTAGACAGATGAAAGCACCTAAAATACCCTTTTTACACTTTAAAATACATGTTACATGCCTAATGTGTCCTCTCCTGTAAACAGAACAGCTAATTTACCTCTTCACCAATTTGATTCTTTTTCTTTTTTTATTTTTGGTCAGGCTTATTAAAATAAGCTGTGAACTATTACTGGAAAATATGCTGTTTATAGTGTCATGGGATGTGGAATATTATGGCTGTAAGAGCTAGAGATTTAACACAGGATAAAAGATTTGGAAATATTCAGAATAATTCACATTTTATGTTGCTAGGTGAGGGAATGAAACCCTCAAAAAAATGTTGATTTAATTTGCTTCACTCTCAGTATACCTCCATAGGGAAGGGCACAAGATGGGAGGGATAATAGTGTGCACTGATATATTCTGGATCCTTATTTAGCAAGCTGCTATAACCCATTTTGGTACAAAGTTTTTCATGAAGACTTAACAGAGATAGTGAATTAAGCTAAATTTTTATTCTTCTCTTTTTTCCTTTAAAATTTTACATTATTTAGATTAAACAAATTATATATTATCACAATTCCCCTTATTTTTCCAAGAACTTGAGATCAAATATAGTTTTACTCTATATATCATCATGTACAAGTGCATAGTCAGAAGTTATTTTTAATATATTTTAAAGTTCTGTTTACTATCCATGTCATTTGGACTTGTTTTCTGCCAGTTAATGAAGCACTGGGGTTAACCTAATTCATATGATTCCCATCTGTCATTTCTACAGCAGTGACGGGGCTCAAAATGAAATTTCATTCTTCATTTAATTCCTACAGCTTGACATTATTCAGGTAATCAAGCACAGCTCTTGGGCTTTCCTGTTTTAAGATGAACAAAACTAAGGTCAAGTAACTTGCCCTGGGTCACATAGCAAGATAGCATAAGAGTAGGAAACAGAACTATAAAGTCTTGGAATGTTTCAGACATTACCTAGGTTAGTGAGCCATCCTTCCTTTCCCAGGTAATTGCCTATACTCATATCTACTGGGTCATATTTATTATCTTTTTATTTTGAATATGATCTAGATCTAGTTTGTCTAGTAATTATCTTCAGGGAGAATGGAATACAAATTTAAACCTCTCATTAACATGCTGATTAGAAAATTCTCTCAAAGAATCATAAGGCTAGAAGAGACCTCCAGAGATCATCTGATCCATCCCCCTGGCTTCAGGCATAATTCACCTAAACAATTGCAGACAGATGGGAAACTAAACTTACAATTTCCAGGAAAGCATCTCCAATGTCCCTTGGTAATACTTGGGCATACTTTATTCCACAATGTACAAAATTTCTCCCTTTACAATGACAGATATTAACACAGTTTTTAACATTAACTATAACATATACAGTATATGTATGTCATCAATCTAATCTCTTTCCTGAGAGATCACATCATGAACTGCAGAAGAAGCATTCTGAGCTGTATAAGCATCACAAATTCAACATATCCAAATCAGAACTCGTTTTCTTTTCCTCCATAACCTAACCTTCCTCCAGACTTCCCTGGATTCACATTCTTAAGCTTATACTTCAAACCTCTCATTCATCCTGCATATATAATCAGCTGTCAAATCTTGTCACTTGCAATTCCTCATCTTTCCCATATGTCCTTTCCTCTAGACTCTCATGCTACAATCTTAGGCACTAAGATGATCCACTTGAAAGCCAGATGAACAGTAAGGAAGAACTAAATTTGACTCCAGTCTCAGACATTTACTAACTATATAACCCTGGCAATTAATTTAAACTCAATTTGCCTCAGTTTCCCCAGTTGTGAAATTGATATAATCATAGCACTTACTTCACAGGATTTTTGTGAGGATCAAATGAAATCTTTGTGAAACATTTACCGCAGTTACTGACATATAATACATTTTTAATAAATGTATGCCTCCTTCCTTCTGAACTTTGACATAATTTGCCTTTATTATTTATCGCACTATTTAGTCTCTCTTCCTCAAGCTTCTCCATTTTTCATACAATGTGCTACGCAACTAACAAAGTGATTTTCCCAAAGTGCATATGTAACCATGTCACCCTTCCCTCTGTTCATGAAATCCTACTGGCACCCTATTACCCCTAAAATCAAACAGAAATTTCCTTGTTTAACATTTAAAGCTAAAAAAGGGCTAGTAGAAAGCAAGCCCCTTCTACCTTTCCATTCTTCTTTTACTTTACTCCCTTCAATGCATTTCAGTCAAATTGGTCTCACCAAAATCTCTCACCCATAGCATTCCAATCGTTCACTTCCATGCCTTTATACTGGATATCCTCATGCTTGGAATATACTCCAACTCTTTTGCCTCTTAGAATTACTGTTTTCCTTCAAGAAAAGTTTCCTTCAAGTTCAGAAGCCACCTTCTCTGTGGGCTTATTTGATTCTCCTCAGCTATTAATTATCTCCCAATATTATCTTACATTAATTCTATATATCCTTATGTACCTTTTAGAATGTAAGCTCTTTAAGGGTAGCCATGCTTTCATTTTTTTCATTTGTAATCCCAGCACTACTGGTATATAGTAAGGGTTTAAAAAACATTTGTTGACTGATTCATTCATAGGACTTCTAAAAGATTACTTTTTGTAATATTTAGGAAAATAATCAGTTATTTGTCATTTTGTTAGCCTAAAGCTTATTACTAGTCAGTTTTTAGTCCTTGTGACAGATCTCCAAACGCTTTCAGTTCTGCAATATTTTCTATCACATTTAGTCTATGTAATTTCATACCCCTTCTTATATGTGTATGTTATAATATATTATGCTGCATTATATTTTGTTATGTTATATTTTATACATTATATTAGAATATGGTTTGGCTCTTACAATTTGCAAAAAAAATCCATGGCACATAAAAAGAGTAGAACAAATTTCCTAGCCTGAGAGTTTCTTTTACCTATTGAAACCATAGATCCAATGCCTTCTCTTTTCACTTCCTTACCTCCACTCTAGAATATCAAGCCTGCAAGTCAGGAAGACTTTTCTTCCTGAGTTCAAATCTAGTCTCAGAGCAATTTGGAACTATGCTCAAAAAGTTATCAAACTGTGCATACCATTTGACCCAGCAGTGTTTCTACTGGGCCTATATCCCAAAGAGATTTTAAAGGAGGGAAAGGGACACACATGTGCAAAAATGTTTGTGGCAGCCCTTTTTGTAGTGGCTAGAAACTGGAAATTAAAAGGATGCCCATCAATTGGAGAGTGGCTGAATAAATTATGGTATATGAATGTTATGTAATATTATTGTTCTGTAACAAACGACCAACAGGAGGATTTCAGAGAGGCCTGGAGGGACTTGCATGAACTGATGCTGAGTGAAATCAGCAGAACCAGGAGAACATTATACACAGCAACAAGACTATACGATGATCAATTTTGATGGACATGTTCTCTTCAACAATGTTGTGATTCAAACCAGTTGTTCAGCGATGAAGATAGTCATATACATCCAGAGAGAGGCCTGTGGGAACTGAGAGTGAACCACAACATAGCATTTTAACGCTTTCTGTGAATAGTTCCATGCATTTTGTTTTCCTTCTTAGGTTGTTTTTTCTTCTTCTCTTTCTAGATCTGATGTTTCTTATTCAGTAAGATAACTGTATAGATATGTATACATGTATTGTATTTGTCATATAATTTATCCTATTTAGCATGTCATGTTAGATTACCTGTCATCTGGGGGTGGGGGGTGGAGGGAAGGAGGGGAAAATCTTGAGAAAAAAAAAGTTTTTGCAAAGGTCAATGTAGAAAAATCACTCATATGTTTTGTAAATAAAAAGCTTTATAAAAAAAAATCTAGTCTCAGACACTTACTTGCCTATATGATCCTGGGCAAGTCATTTAAGCATTTGCCTCAATGTCCATATTTGAGAAGGAAGTGGGAAAGCACTCCATTTGCTTGCTATGTGGCAAGTACTGTGCTAAATACTAGATACAGAAAGATAAACCAGCAAGACAATTTTGCCCTCATGGAATTATTTTCCCTTAATTGGGAGATATGACATAAAAAGGGGAGCTAAAAAAGGGGACAGAGGCATAGCAACATGGATTTGAAATGGCTAGAAAGCAGCCTTAGATATGAACAAGATAAGACAAAAGCTAGTCTATTTTTGTATATTTTGTATATGTATATATTTTGTATATGAAATTTATTCACTTTTCATGATGGAATTTGAGTTAGAATTTCACAAAGTAGCATCCCCCAAAAGGGGGAAAAATCACAAGTATTTCTATTAGATTTTTGAATTTCACTTGAAAAGATATTTGCCAGATTAACTGGAATATATCCCATAATTATTGTCTCTCACTTTTTATTTCCATCCCTAAAACAATAAGGATTTTTCCTTCTTTGCCCAATACTAACCTCAAAGTTAAAGTGTCTTTCTTGGCTTAGATTATCTCATAGCACTTTGCATCATTGATAAGACTGCCCTTATTAGCCAACCTTGAATAAATCAGAGAATATTATATTTCCATATTCTCATTTCCTTCAATCAGTTAGTGAACTTAAAAATCCTAAAATGTTTATGTAAAAGCAGAAAAAAATTCTTACCAACAACTATCTGGAAGCCATCAAAAATGATTAGCCTCCCTATCACATATCAGAGGCAGGTAGAGTGCTAAACCTGGAGTAAGGAAGACACCAGTTCAAAACCTACTTCAGACACAATGTGTGATAGTGGGCAAGTAACAATTTCTGCTGCTTAAATATGACCACCTATAAATGAGAATAATAATTCCCTCCCCTAATTGTGTTTAGAAAACCTAAAATTATTATACAAATGCTATCCATTATTAGAAATAGGCCTTTTTTCTATACAAAAAGTGAAATTGCCCCCCTCTTCCGGAGCCAAGATGGCAGAGTAAAGATGTGACTCTCTGTGTCCCCCTCTGACCTTCTCTCAAAGCAACAATAAAATAAGCCTCTGAACTGATCTTTAACTCAACGAATCCAAAAATATTTAGACTAAGAAACTCTGCATGCAGTTACCTCTGAAGAACTTCATGGCAGGTCTGTTTCAGTCGGGCATCGAGGCAAGCAGTTTGCTCGGTGCAGTCCAGAACCGAGGACAGAGAACTGGGTGGAACTCAGCTCAGCCTGGCAGAAACTCCACACTCCAAAATCCAAACTCCAAACACCTGGGGAATATCTGAGGCACTAGGGATACTCTGCCCTGATTAGGGGAAGGTGTTCTGGCAGATTTGCCTTTTATAAAGAGTAAATTGGGCAAAGCACCAGAAGTTAATTAGCAGAATTATCCCAGGACAAACTACCCCAGCCTCAGCTTCCCTAGCCTTAAACAGACCCCCATGCTGTCTAAAAAATGAGTAAGAATCAGAAGAGAGCTCTCACCATAGACAGCTTTTATCGAGAAAAAGAAGGACAACCCCAGATGCTGAGGTTCCTATAGACAAAGCAACTCCAGAGGAAGCCATTAAGGGAGATGTAACCTGGTCCCCTTTTCAAAAGGCCTTCCTGGAAGATTGCATAAAGAATCTCAAAAGACAACTGGATGATAAATGGCAAAATAAACTGAGATTAGTGCAAGAAGGATTTAATGTCCTACAAGAAGGATATAATGCCCTGCAAAAGAAATATGAAAAAGACACCTATTTATTGAAAAACAAAATTGGTGAAGTGGAAAAAGTATGCAATGAACAAATTGGCCAGTTACAAAAGGAGCTAAAAAAGGTAAGTGAAGAAAACAACACTTTAAAAATAAGAATTGAACAAATGCAAGTGAATGACTCAATAAGACTTCAATAATCAGTCAAACAAAAACAAAAGAATGAAAAAATAGAAGGAAATATGAACTATCTCCTAGGAAAAACAGCTGACTTGGAAAATAGATCTAGGAGAGACAATCTAAGGATTACTAGACTTCCTGAAAGCCATGATGAAAAAAAAAAAGAATCTAAACACAATCTTCCAGGAAATCCTGAAAGAAAACTGCCATGAGGTTGTAGAATCAGAACGCAAAATCACCATTGAAAGAATTTACCAATCACCTCCTGAAAGAGACCCCAAATTAAAACCCCAAGGAATATCGGGGCTAAATGTCAGGACTATCTCACCAAGGAAAAGATTCTGCCAGCAGCTAGAAAGAAACGATTCAAATACCAAGGATCAAAAATTAGAATCACATGATCTGTCAGCCTGTCCACATTGAAGGATCGAAGGGCCTGGAACCAGATATTCCGAAAGGAAAAGGAACTTGGATTACAGCCAAGAATAACCTATCCACCTAGAATGAGCATTATCCTCCAGGGAAAAAGATGGTCATTTAATGATATAGGTGGATTTCACCTATTTCTAATGAAAAGACCAGATCTGAACAAAAAATTCAACCTCCAAACACAGAACTCAAGAGAAGCATAAAAAGGTAAAAAGGAAAGGACTCTTGAGAACATTATTTCTACTATGGGGATACTTAAAGTTTGGGGGTATAATTAACTAGATATTACTTTGATAATATGAAAAAGAAAACTAGAGGGGGAAAGGTTATCATACTAGGGAAAAGAGGGAAAAGGTGGCAAAATAAGATTTTTTTTAAAAAAAGGAGGTAAAACCAAGGTAAAATCTCATGAAGAGGCAAAGAAAACCTAATATAATTGAGGGAAAGAAGGGAGGGAGATGTGCACTGTGTAAATCTTACCCACATCAGATTGGGCTCTAAAAGTGTATATCAGACACATTTGCTTTCACAGAGAAACTCGTCCTTATAGGGAAGTGGGAGGGAAAGGAGGAAAAGAAAGGGATAGACTAGTAGAAGGGAAATTAGAAGAATCAGGGGAAAGGAGTAAAAAAGGGGGAGGGGATCTAAAGGGGAGAGGATTGTTTGCAGGAGGAGGTCATCAAAAGCAAAATACTGAGGAGGGGAGAAAGGAGAAAGTGGAAAGGAAAGGAAAAAACATAACTTGGGTAAATAAGATGGCAGGAAATATAGAATTAGTTATTTTAACTGTGAATGTGAATGGGATGAACTCTCCCATAAAGCAGAAGCAGACAGCAGAATGGATTAACAACCAGAATCCAACATCTGAAGCATAGTGACACATACAGGGTGAAGGTAAAAGGCTGGAGCAGAACCTATTATGTTTCAAATGAACAAAAAAATCAATTGTAGCAATCCTCATATCAGATCAAGTAAAAGCAAAGATAGATCTAATCAAAAGAGATAAGGAAGAAAACTATATTTTATTAAAGGGTACCGTAAATAATGTAGCAATATCAATACTAAATAGGTATGCACCAAGTACAATAGCATCCAAATTCCTAGGGGAGAAATTAAGAGAGATGCAAGAAGAAATAGACAGCCAAACTATACTAGTGGGGGATCTCAACCTTGCTCTCTCAGTATGACATAAATCAAACCACAAAATAAATGGGAAAGAAACTAGGGAGGTAAACCAATTGTTAGAAAAGTTAGTTATGACAGATCTTTGGAGAAAATTGAATGGAGACAGTAGGGAGTTTACATTTTTCTCAGCGGTTCATGGAACTTATACAAAAATTGACCATGTATTAGGGCATAAAAACCTCAAAATCAAATGCAGAAAGGCAGAAATAGTAAATTCATCTTTTTCAGATCATGATACAATAAAAATCACATGAAATATAAGGCCAGGAGAAAACAGGCCAAAAGTTAATTGGAAATTAAATAATCTAATCCTGAAGAATGAATGAGTGAAAGAAAAAATCATAGACAAGCAATAATTTCATCCAGGAGAATGACAATAATGAGACAACATACCAAAATTTGAGGGATATGGCCAAAGTGGTTATAAGGGTCAATTTTATATCTCTAGATGCTTACTTGCATAAAATAGAGAAAGAGAAGATTAACGAATTAGACTTATTATTTTAAAAAAACTAGAAAAAGAATGAATTAAAAACCCTCAATTAAATACCAAATTAGAAATTCTAAAAATAAAAGGTGAAATTAATAAAATTAAAAATAAGAAAACTATTGAATTAATAAATAAAACTAAGAGTTGGTTTTATGAAAAAACCAACAAAATAGATGAGCCTTTAGTTAATTTCATAAGAAAAAGTAAAGAGGAAAATCAAATTGTTAGTCTCAAAATGATAAGGGAGAATTCTCCTCCAATGAAGAGGAAATTAGAGTAATGATTAGGAGCTACTTTGCCCAACTTTATGCCAGTAAGTTTGATAATCTAAATGAAATGGAGGAATACCTACAAAAATGTAGATTACCCAGGTTAACAGAAGAGGAAATAAATTATTTAAATAGCCCCATCTTAGAAAAAGAAATAAAACAAGTCATTAATCCCTAAGGAAAAATCCCCAGGACCAGATGGATTTACATGTGAATTCTACCAAACATTTAAAGAACAATTAACTCCAATATCATATAAACTATTTGAAAAAATAGGGAATGAAGGACTCCTACCAAACTCCTTTTATGATACAGACATGGTACTTATACCTAAACCAGGTAAAGCAAAAACAGAGAAAGAAAATTATAGACCAATCTCCCTAATGAATATTGATGCAAAAATCTTAAATAAAATATTAGCAAAGAGCTTACAGAAAATCATTCCCAGAATAATACACCATGACCAAGTAGGATTTATACCAGGAATGCAGGGATGGATCAATATTAGGAAAACTATTAACATAATGGACTATATCAATAACCAAATTAACAAAAAACATATGATAATCTCAATAGATGCAGAAAAAACATTTGATAAAATCCAACATCCATTCCTATTAAAAACATTAGAGAGTATAGGAATTAATGGACCTTTCCTTAAAATAGTCAGTAGCATCTGTTTAAAACCATCAGCTAGCATCATATGTAATGGTGATAAACTGGAACCATTCCCAATAAGATCAGGGGTGAAACAAGGCTGCCCACTATCACCATTACTATTCAATATTGTATTAGAAATGCTAGCTTTGGCAATAAGACAAGAAAAAGAGATTAAAGGAATTAGAGTAGGTCATGAGGAAACCAAATTATCACTCTTTGCAGATGATATGATGGTCCACTTAGAGAACCCTAGAGAATCCACTAAAAAACTATTAGAATTAATCCACAACTTTAGCAAAGTTGCAGGATACAGAATAAATCCACATAAATCATCAGCATTTTTATACATTACCAACAAAATGCAACAGCAAGAGATACAAAGAGAAATTCCATTTAAAATAACTTTAAATAGCATAAAATATTTGGGAATATATCTACCAAGGGAAAGTCAGGATGTATATGAACAAAACTACAAAACACTCTCCACACAAATAAAGTCAGATCTAAACAACTGGAAAAATATCAAGGGCTCTTGGATAGGTCGAGCGAATATAATAAAGATGGCAATACTACCTAAACTAATCTATTTATTTAGTGCTATACCAATCAAACTCCCAAGAAATTATTTCACTGACCTAGAAAAAATAACAACAAAATACAAATGAGAAAAAAAAATGCAAATGAGGGTGGCCTAGATGTACCAGATCTAAAACTATATTATAAAGCAGTGGTCATCAAAGCTATTTGGTACTGGCTAAGAAATAGAGTAGTGGATCAGTGGAATAGGTTAGAGTCACAGGACAGAATGCTCAATGACAATAGTAATCTAGTGTTTGATAAACCCGAAGACCCCAGTTTTGGGGATAAAAACTCACTATTTGACAAAAACTGCTGGGATAATTGGAAACTAGTATGGAAGAAACTAGGCATTGACCCACATCTAACACCATATACCAAGATAAGGTTAAAATGGATTCATGATCTAGGCAGAAAGAATGATATTATAAACAAATCAGAACAATGTAGGATAGTTTACCTCTCAGACCTGTGGAGGGGGAAGGAATTTGTGACCAAAGAAGAACTAGAGATCATCATTAATCACAAAATAGATAAGTTTGACTATATCAAGTTAAAAAGTTTTTGTACAAACAAAATGAATGCAGACAAGTTTAGAAGGGTAGCAGTAAACTGGGAAAATATTTTTACATCCAAAGGTTCTGATAAAGGCCTCATTTCTAAAATATATAGAGAATTGACTCAAATATATAAGAATTCAAGCCATTCTCCAATTGATAAATGGTCAAAAGATATGAACAGACAATTTTCAGATGAAGAAATTGAAACTATTTCTAGTCACATGAAAAGGTGCTCCAAATCACTGTTGATCAGAGAAATGCAAATTGAGAGAACTCTAAGGTACCACTACACACCTGTCAGATTGGCTAAGATGACAGGAAATGATAATGATGAATGTTGGAGGGGATGTGGGAAAACTGAGACATTGATACATTGTTGGTGGAAATGTGAACAGATCCAACCATTCTGGAGAGCAATTTGGAACTATGCTCAAAAAGTTATCAAACTGTGCATACCATTTGACCCAGCAGTGTTTCTACTGGGCCTATATCCCAAAGAGATTTTAAAGGAGGGAAAGGGACCCACATGTGCAAAAATGTTTGTGGCAGCCCTTTTATAGTGGCAAGAAAGTGGAAACTGAAGGGATGCCCATCAATTGGAGAATGGCTGAATATGGTATATGAATGTTATGGAACATTATTGTTCTGTAAGAAACGACCAACAGGATGATTTCAGAGAGGCCTGGAGAGACTTGCATGAACTGATGCTGAGCGAAATGAGCAGAACCAGGAGAACATTATACACAGCAACAAGACTATACGATGAACAGTTCTGATGGACATGATTCTCTTCAACAATGATGTGATTCAAACCTGTTCCTATTGTTCAGTGATGAAGATAGTCATATACATCCAGAGAGAGGCCTGAGGGAACTGAGTGTGGACCACAACATAGCATTTTAATGCTTTCTGTGAATGTTTCCATGCATTTTGTTTTCCTTCTTAGGTTGTTTTTTTCCTTTTCTCTTGCTGGATCTGATGTTTCTTGTGCAGTAAGATAACTGTATAGATATGTATACATATATTGGTTTTCTCATATAATTTATCATATTTAGCATGTATTAGATTACCTGTCATCTAGGGGTAGGGGGTGGGGGGAAGGAGGGGAAAAGCTTGGAACAAAAAAAAAGTTTTTTGCAAAGGTCAATGTAGAAAAATCACTCATATGTTTGGTAAATAAAAAGCTTTTAATTAAAAATAAATAAATAAGATATTAGCAATGAGATTACAGAAAGGATTTATACCAGGAATTCAGGGCTGGTTCAATATTAGGAAAACTATCAGCATAATCAATTATATTAATAGCCAAACTAACAAAAACCATATGATTATCTCAATACATGCAGAAAAAGCATTTGATAAAATCTAACACCCATTCCCATTAAAAACACTAGAGAGTATAGTAATAAATGGGCTTTTCCTTAAAATGATTAGTAGTATCTACTTAAAACCTTCAGCAAGCATCATATGTAATGGAGTCAAACTAGAACCATTCCCAATTAGATCAGGAGTGAAAATAAGGCTGCCCACTGTCACCATTACTATTTAATATTGTATTAGAAATGTTCGCTTTAGCAATAAGAGAAGAAAAAGAGATAAAAGGAATTAGAGTAGGTAATGAGGAAACCAAATTATCACTCTTTGCAGATGACATGATGGTATACTTTGAGAACCCTACAGACTCAACTAAAAAACTCCTAGAAACAATTCACAACTTTAGCAAAGTTGCAGGATTCAAAATAAATTCACA
>JAJPUD010029417.1:0-13904 GCA_023553655.1 Myrmecobius fasciatus
TGGGGCTATTTAAATAATTTATTTTCTCTTCTGTTAATCTGGGCAATTTTTTTATATTCCTACATTTCATTTAGATTATCAAATTTATTAGCATAAAAATTTGGCAAAGTAACTCCTAATTATTACTCTAATTCCCTCTTCATTGGAGGAAAGTTCTCCCTTATCATTGTTGAGACTCAAAATTGGATTTTCCTCTTTTCTTTTTCTAATCAAATAAACTAAAGGCTTATCTATTTTGTTGGTTTTTTTTCATAAAACCAACTCTTAGTTTCATTTATTAATTCAATAGTTTTCTTATTTTCAGCTTTATTAATCTCCCCTTTTATTTTCAGAATTTCCAATTTGGTATTTAATTGAGGGTGTTAAATTTGCTCTTTTTCTAGCTTTTTTAATTGTAAGCCCAATTTATTGATCTTATTTTTCTCTATTTTATGCAAGTAAAGATCTAGAGATAAAAAATTACCTCTTATAACCACTTGGGCCATATCCCACAAATTTTGGTATGTTGTCTCATTATTGTCATTCTCCTGAATGAAATTATTGATTGTGTCTATGATTTGTTCTTTCACCCATTCATTCTTTAGGATGAGATTATTTAATTTCCAATTAACTTTTGGTCAATTTTCTCCTGGCCTTATATTATATGCGATTTTATTGCATCATGATCTGAAAAGGATAAATTTACTATTTCTGTTTTTCTGCATTTGATTTGGAGGGTTTTATGCCCTAACACATGGTAAATTTTTGTATAAGTTCCATGAACTCCTGAGAAAAAAGTGAACTTCTTTCTATCTCCATTCAATTGCCTCCAAACATCTATCATACCTAACTTTTCTATCATTTTGTTTACCTCCCTAACTCCTTTCTCATTTGTTTTTTGGTTTGATTTATTTAATTCTGAGAAAGCAAGGTTGAGATCCCCCACTAGTATAGTTTTGCTGTCTATTTCTCCTTGAATCTCTGGTAATTTCTCCTCTAGGAATTTGGATAGTATACCACTTGATGCATATGTTTAGTATTGATTCCACTTCATTGTCTATGGTACCCTTTAGTAAAATATAGTTTCCTTCCTCATCTCTTTTAATTATATCTATCTTTGCTTTTACTTGATCTTAGATAAGGATTGCTACCACTACTTTTTTTGTTCACCTGAAGCATAGTAGATTCTGTTCCAGCCCTTTACCTTCTCTCTGTATGTATCTCTATGTTTTAGATGTGTTTCTTGTAAACAGCATATTGTAGAATTGTGACTTTTAATCAAGTCTGCTATCTGCTTCCGTTTTATGAGAGAGTTCATCCCATTCACATTCACAGTTAAAATAACTAAATCTGTATTTCCTGCCACCTTACCCAAAGTTATTCTTTTCTATTTCCTTTCTCCTTTCTCCCTTCCTCCCTTCCCTGTCCCCAGTATTCTGTTTTTTATGACTACCTCTGTCCAACAGTTCTCCTCCCTTTAGAGCCCCTCTCTCTTTTTTACACCTTTCCTGCAATTTTTCTATTTCCCCTTCTATTAGTCTATCCCTTTCTTTTCCTCCTTTCCCTCTCACTTTCCTATAAGGAAGGACAAGTTTCTCTGTGAAACCAAATATGTCTGATATACTCTTTTAGAACCCAATCTGTTGAGAATAAGATTCACACAATGTTCATCCCCTCCCTTGTTTCCCTCAATTATATCAGATTTTCTTTGCCTCTTCATGAGATTTTACTTTATTTTTACCTCCTTTTTTTGACTTTATGTTACCTCCTTTCCCCTCTTTTTCCAGTGTGATAGCCCTTCCACCTCTAGTTTCTTTTTCATTTCATCAGAGTAAAATCAAATTAGACACCTATTCTTTAGGAATACCCATAGTAGAAATATAGTTCTCAAGAGTTCTTTTTTTCCTTTTTACTTTTGTATGCTTCTCTTCAGTTCTGTATTTGGAGGTCAAATTTTTCTGTACAGATCTGGTCTTTTCATTAGAAATAGGTGAAATTCTTTTGTATCATTGAATGACCATCTTCTTTCCTGGAAGATAATGCTCAATCTAGCTGGATAAGTTATTCTTGGCTGTAATTCAAGTTCCTTTGCCTTTTGGAATATCTGATTCCAGGCCCTTTGATCTTTTAATATGGAAGCTGATAGATCTTGTGTGATTCTCATTACAGTTCCTCGGTATTTGAATTGTTTTTTGTTTTGTTTTGTTTTGTTTTGTTTTGTTTTGTTTTTTTTCTAGCTGTTTGCAATATCTTTTCCTTGGTGTGATAGTCCTGAAATTTGGCCACAATATTTCTTGGGGTTTTAATTTTGGGGTCGCTTTCAGGAGGTGATTGGTGTATTCTTTCGATGGTGATTTTGCCTTCTGATTCTAAAACATCAGGGCAGTTTTCTTTCATGATTTCCTGGAAGATAGCATTCTAGGTTCTTTTTTTCATCATGGCTTTCAGGGAGTCCAACAATCCTTAGATTGTCTCTTTTATATCTGTTTTCCAAGTCAGTTGTTTTTCCTAGGAGATATTTCATTTTTTCCCTATTTTTTCATTTTTTTGTTTTTTTTTTTTTGACTGATTCTTGAGTCTTATTGAGTAATTCATTTTCATTTGTTCAATTTCAATTTTTAAAGTATTATTTTCTTCAGTTACCTTTTTTTAGCTCCTTTTGTAACTGGCCCATTTAATATTTTTGTTCATTGAAGTCTTTTTCCATTTCACCAATTTTATGTCTCAGTAAGTTCGTGTCTTTTTCCATGTCATTAATTTTGTTTTTCAGTGAGTTGGTGTCTTTTTCACATCTCTTTTTGCAGGTCATTATATCCTTCTTGCAAAGATCTCAATTCATTTCCCCATTTTTCTTCTAACTCTCTTTTGAGATTCTTTATGCAATCTTCCAGGTAAGCCTTGTGAAATGGGCACCAACTCATGTTTCCCTTTGTGGCTTCCTCTGAAGTTGCTTTACATTAAGCAACTTCAGGGTCTGAGGTCTGCCCTTCTTTCTCTCCATAAAAGCTCCTATGGTGAAAGTTCTTTTCTGTTTCTTACTCATTTTTAGAACTTGAGGTCTGTTTAAAGTAGAGGAGAGGCAACTGCTTTGCCCTGGAGCAGTTTGGCTGGTTGACTTCAGGTGCAGGGCTGGTTGGGCTAGGTCCTGTGTTCTCAATTGTTCTCAATTCACCTTTTACCAAAGACAGATCTGCCCACAGCCAGGGCAAAGTGGTCTAAGTGTCTCCCAGGAATTTTCCAGGTGCTTAGAATCCGCCACGCTCTGGCCCAGCCCCAGTCTCCTACCCTGGCTGCATATTGCCGCCTGAGGGGGGGCAAACCGACTAATCCCCTGACCATCTGAAACAGACCTCCCCCGGAGTTCTTCTAAGGTAATTTTTGCTGGAAATGTGTTGTACTCCAAGCATTGGGGGAGTTTTCACTCCAGAACCAGTTCAGAGGCTTAATCTGCTTTTGGTTTGAGAGAAGATCAGAGGAGCTCACAGAGAGTCTTGTCTTCACTCTTCCATCTTGGCTCCACCCCCCCCATAGTCAATTATTAATAATGTTCTGAAAATGAATATTTCCAGCTGTCTCAATAACAGGTTTAAGTACACATTTAAAATTGTGAAAAATATTTGATCCATATATGACATAGGCTTCATATTATATATCATGCTATTGAAAATACATGCAAACTGTCTTAAGGAAGTATTGTTTTCTCATTATGAAATCAGTACTAGCTGTAGGGTCAAATATTGTTTTCAAAATGTATTGTGTATATCATTGATCTTCAGTTATTTCAGTCATGTGTGACTCTTTGTGACTGCATTTAGGGTTTTCTTGACAAAGATACTAGACTGGTTTGCTATTTTTTTCTCTAGTTTATTTTATAGATGAGGAATTGAGGAAAACATGGTTAATTGATTTGCACAGAGTCACACAGTTAGTGTTTGAGATGAGATTTGTACCATTGAATGAAGGACATCTATTCTGGGTCTCATATATTTTACCTATAAACAGAATACACTAAACTAGAATACTTGTAAAGTTACTTCTAACCTCTGATATCTTTTCTACTTCTAGGTTTATGAGTCTGAACCTGAGAGTATCCCTCTTTCACACCAACTAGTTTATTGATTATAAAAGATTATTTGCCCCAAATGAAAGGTCTTATCACATTCACCTCCTCTTTTTCCACCTCCTCCTTCTCTTCCTCTTTCTCTTTTTCTTTTTCTTATTCTTTTGGAAAAATAGCCAAAATACAAGGCAAGGTTAAAGTGAAATCAGGGATGTATTCATTAAATTTTAAATCTTGTATTTTTTAAAATTGTTTTTATCTTTCAATTTCTTCAAAATATTTTGGTAAATGGAGAGACTGCTTTCAGAATTGCTACGTTGATAGATAAAGTTAGGGTGAGTAGCAAAAATTATTCATTTTTGGAATAATTTTTCATTTTATTTATACAAACATACATACAAATATACATTCATATTTATGCATGTGTTGTTGAGTCATTTTTTCAGACTTGCCTGACTCTTTGTGATCCCATTTGGGGCTTTCTTGGCAAAAATACTGTAGTGATCTGTCAGATAAAGAGCCTGAGACTAATGGGTTTAAGTGACTTGTCCAGGGTTATGGAGTTACCAAATATCTAAGGCCAGCTTTGGATTCAGAAAGATGAGTCTTTCTAACTGATGACCTGGCACTCTACCACTGTGTCACTTGGCTATGGAAAAAGAGAGAGAGAGAGAGAGAGAGAGAGAGAGAGAGAGAGAGAGAGAGAGAGATAAATAGATAGATGGATAGATAATTGATATAAATATAGATATAGCTATTTCTATATAGACAAAGCCAGATAATGTAGTGGATAGAGTGTGTGTGTGTGTGTGTGTGTGTGTATGTGTAGAAAATGTCCAATTAAAGTAATATTTCTATGAAGGAACTGGGGAAAAATAAAATTCCAGGGAAATGAGACCTAAGGAAGTCAAAGTCTTAACACAAATCACATAAGTTTTATTTTAAAATCATTCTTACAATGAAATTATCATTAAAATAATCATTAAAATTATTTAATATATACTATCCATATATCAATAAAATTGTTATAAAATAATATTTGCAAATACTGACTACTTTATCCATATATTAAGCACAAAGAGAAAGAAAGGCAGTGATACATATATACATATATAAATGTTTATATAAAGGAAATTTTGAGGGAAGCACAGGAGATAGCATTTCAGAAAAAGTCTGTTGGAGGAAGCAGTGCATGGAGGGGACAGTTCAATTGGTGCTGCAATTTACCAGGAGACAGAACAGCTATTTCTTCTTCATAGCCTATTATATTTTTGCTTATGGCTCCATATCCAGTAGGTTAGGTCAAAGAACCAATGATCCTATCCTACAACAGCTATGGAGAAAATTCTTGGAAGAAGAGATGCAGTTTAAAATTTTGTTTAATTCTATATAAAAAATAATTTAAAAATATTTATTAAGCACTTTCTGAGCTAAAACGTTCCCTAGTTCTAATTCATTAGAGGATTGTGAGCAGGAGAGGAACTGCCATTACTTGGAATACACTTGCCATTCCTATATCCTTATCAGATGTATATACTGTTGGCAAAGAATTGGAAATTGAGAGGATACCTATTAGTGGGCTCAGCAAATTTGGGTCTATGATTCTGATGGAATATGATTTTACTATACGGAAAAATGAGGTAGATGCTCTCAAAAAACCTAGATGAACTGATGAAAAATAAAATGAGTAGAACCAGGAACTTGTGATTAAAAATTCATTCCAAGAAAAACAAAACAAAACAAAACAAAACTAAAAGTTGATGGAATCTGAACACAAATTAGAATCATGCCTTTAAAATATTTTTCTTGATTTTTTGTTGTTCTTGTTGTCATTGTTTGTATTTTCTTTTATGCCATGACTAATATAATCCTTTTTTCCTTGTACTCTGTTAGGCATTCAACATCTTCGGCTACAATATTTTGTTAATATCAAATAAAGCATAACGAATCATCAAGTTCCTCCACATAGATCATAATGAACTCTACTCTTAAAATCAGCCTATAAATTTGGAGCTCAGTTAAAATAAATTTAACAGTAATTATATGCCACAAAAGTCTAAAATCAAGGGGACTCCTGCTCACCACAGTTGTATAACCATAGTAGGAAAGATACGTTGCAATGTAAAATGAAGGTGAGAGTATTAAAAGTAATTTTTTTAATATATGATGTTGTAATAATTGATTATGGATCCACTGAAACACTGACATGTGCAAGGTTCCAAACTGAATTCATGAAAAAAAATATAATAAGAATAACAATAATAATTATAGCATATATATTACACATACATATGTATATTTAGCACTTTAAGGTTTGCAAAATACATAGATTATCTACCTACCTACCTATCTATCTATACAGCAATTTGAAAAAATAGACAAAAACTCATTGGGAAAATATCTAAAAAAATAAGAGGGAGAGAAATTCTATGAAGAAAATTATAGACTAATGTCTTTAATTAATGCTGATGCAAAAATTTAGTAAAATACTAGCAAGTAGATTACAGCAATATATCAAAAAGATAGATAGTTTGACTAGGTGGGAGTTATATCAGGAATACAGAGCTGGTTCAATATTAAGTAAACCATTGATATAATTGAAGACACAGTAACAAAAAACAATAAAATTATATGATTGCTTAAAAAGTTACAGAAAAATACATTTACAAAATACAATACTCATTCCTATTAAAAACACTAGAAAGCACAGAAAACATTGGAGCCATTCATTTTTTAAAGTTTTTTTTTAAATTTCCAAACATGTTCATAATATTTTCAATATCCAACCTTGCAATTGTTCCAATTTTTTTCCAAAATTTCCAATTTCCAAATTCCAATTTGTTCCATTGATTGACTTCTCTATTTCTTAGCCAGTACCAAATGATTTTGATGACCTCTGCTTTACAATAGAGTTTTAGATCTGGTTCAGGTAGGCCACCTTCATTTGCATTTTTAGATGAATTCCCTTGGAAATTCTTGACTTTTTATTCTTCCAGATGAACTTTTTTATTACTTTTTCTAGTTCTGTAAAATAATTTCTTGGAAGTTTGATTGGTATGGCACTGAATAAGTAGATTAATTTAGGTACAATTGTGATTTTTGTTATATTAGCTCGGCCTACCCATAAGATCTTAATAGTCTTCCAATTGATTAAGTCTGACTTTATTTTTGTGGAAAGTGTTTTGTAAGTGTTTGTAATTGTTTAGTACAGCTACTAACTTGGTCTTGACCAAGTAGACTTCCAAATAGTTTATATTACCTACAGTTATTTTTAAATGGAATTTCCCTTTGTATTTTTTGCTGATGGACTTTTTGGGGAACATATAGAAATGCTGAAGATTTATTTGGATTTATTGTATCCTGCAAATTTGCTGAAGTTATGAATTGTTTCTAGTAGTTTTTTACTTGATTCTCTACAGTTTTGCATGTATACCATCCTATCATCTGCAAAGATTGAAAATTCAGTTTCCTCATTACTGCTCTAATTCTTTAATTTCTTTTTCTTTTCTTATTGCTGAAGATAACCTTTTTTTAAACACAGTATTGAATATTAATGGTGACTGTGAGCAACCTTGTTTTACCCCTGATCTTATTGGAAGTGGTTCTAATTTATCCCATTATATATAGATGTTATTGATCATTTTAAGGAAAACTCCATTTATCTTAAACTCTCTAGTGTTTTTAATAGGAATGCATATTAGATTTTGTCAAATGCTTTTTTTTGCATTAATTGGTAAAATTTCTGTTAGTTTGGTTGTTGATATAGTCAAGTACTCTGATAGTTTTCCTAATATTGAACCAGTCCTTCATTCCCAGTATAAATTCTACTTTCTCAAAATGTATTATTTTGGGGATAAATTGCTGTAATCCCTTTGCTAATATTTTATTTAAGATTTTTACATCAATATTCATTAGATAAATTGGTCTACAATTATCTTACATCTTGACCCTACCTGGATTAGATATCAGCACCATGTCTGTATCATAAAAGGAATTTGGTAGGATTCCTTCTTTCCATATTTTTCCAAATAGTTTGCTAGTATTGGAATTAGAGGTTCTTTAAATATTTGGCAAATTCACATGTACATCCATTTGAACCTAGAGATTGTTTCTTAGGGAATTCATTCATAGCTTGTTCAATTTCTTTTCTAAAATGGGACTATTTAAGTAATTTATTCCCTCCTCTTCCAACTAAGCAGCCTATATTTTTATAAGTATTCATCCTGTTCACTTAGATTATCTGATTTACTGGCATACAATTGGGCAAAATAGCTCCCAATTATTGTTCTAATTTCCTCTTCTGTGATGGAAAGTTCATCCTTTTTATTTTTGATATTAACAATTTGTTTTCTTCTTTCTTTTTTCTAATAAAATTAGCAAAAGATTTATCTATTTTGTTTTTTCATAAAACCAACCCTTAATTTTGTTTATTACTTCAATAATTTTCTTGCCTTGATTTTTATTAATCTCCCCTTTTTATTTTCAGAATTTCAAATTTGGCATTATTTAGAGGTTTTAATTTGTTTGTTTTTTCCCCCTGGCTTTTTTAGTTACATGCCCAAAACATTGATTTTCTCTCTGTTTTTTGCAAGTAAGAAACTAGAGATACAAAACTTGCCTAAAGAACTGCTTTGACTGCATCCTATACATTTTTGTATGTTTTATTATTATTTTCATTGTTTTGGATAAAATTATCCTTTGTGTCTATGATTTGTTGATTCATCCACTCATTGTTCAGGATCAGATTACTTAGTTTCTAATTAATTTTGGTCTATTTTCCCCTGGCTTTTTATTAAATATAATTTTTATTGCATCATGATCTAAAAATGATGCATTTACTATTTCTACATTTGATTTTTATGCCCTAATACATAGTCAAGTTTTGTGTAGATTCCATGTACCATCTATAAAAAAGTATATTCTTTTCTGTCTCCATTCAATGTTCTTCAAATATCTATCATTTCTTATTTTTCTAAACTTCTGTCCTTAGATTAAGTCCTTAGTTCTTTCTTAATATTTTGTGGTTTGAATTATCTAGTTCTGATAGATCAAGATCCCCCACTAGTATAGTTTTATTGTTCAATTCTTCTTGCAGCTCTCTTAACATCTCCTCTAGGAATTTGGATACTATGCCATTTGGTGCACATATGTTTAGTATTGATATGGCTTCATTATCTACAGTATCTTTTAGCAAAATAGAGTTTCCTTCCTTATCTCTTTTAATTAGATCTATTTTTCCTTTTGCTTGAAGTGAGATCAGGATGCCTACTTCTTTGTTTTTACTTCAGCTGGAAGACAATAGATTCTGTTCCAGCCTTTTACTTTTACTCTGTAAGTATCATTCTGCTTTAAATCTATTTCTTTTAAACAATATATTTTATGGTTCCTGCTTTTAATCCAGTCTGTTATCTACTTCCATTTTATGGAAGAATTTATCCCATTCACAATCACAAATAAAATTTGCTAACTCTATATTTCCTGCCATTTTATTTTGCCCAAGTTATACTTTTCTCTTTCCTTTTCCTTTTCCCTCCTCCCCAGTGTTTTGCTTCTGACCACCACCTCCCTCAAATAGCCCTCCCCTTTTACAGTGCCTCCTCCTTTCTTATTCTTTTCCCCTTTTACTACTTTCAATTAGCCTCCTTTCCTTCCTGCTTTCATCTCCTACTTCTCTATAACGTGAGACTAGTTTCTTTATGATACTGAATATCTGAATTTCTCTCTTTGAGCCAAATCTGATCAGATTAAAGTTCAGGCAAGGCACATTCCCTTCCCTCCTTTCTCTCCTTTGTCCTTTGGAATAACATATTTAATGCCCTTTAATCCTTTAAAATGGAAGCTGCTAAATCCTGGGTAATCCTGACTGTGCTCTCCCACATTTCAATTTTCTCTTTGTGGTTGCTTGTAGTATTTTCTTTTTGATCCGATAATTCTGAAATTTTGCAATGATATATTCCTTGGAGTTTTCATTTTTGGGTCACTTTAAGGAGACGATCAGTGGGTTCTCTCAATGGCTTCTTTACCCTCTTGTTTTAGGGCATCAGTGAATTTTTCCTTGATGATTTCTAGAAAAAAATGTTGCCTAGGCCCTTTTTTTTAATCATGATTTTCAGGTAGTTCAATTATTCATAAATTGTCTCTTCTGGATCTTTTTTTTTCCAGATAAGTTATTTTTCTAATGAGGTATTTTACATTTTCTTCATTTTTTTCATTTTTGGGGAACAATTTTGTTTTGCTCATTCTTGATATCTCATTGATTCATTCACTTCCATTTGTTCAGTTCTAATTTTTAGTGGATTTTTTTCAGTTAATTTTTTTTAATCTTCTTTTGCATTTGACCAATTGAACTTTTAAATGAGTTGTTTTATTCATTGGATTTTTTTCACTTGACAAATTCTATTTTTTCAGTGAGTTGGGTTACATTTTTCCATTTTGTCAAATCTATTTTTAAAAGTATATGCTTTTTTTTCCTCCAATTTTTTCTTAATCTATTTTTTACGGAGTTTTCTTCAGATAATTTCTGTTTCTTTTCCCAAACTCTCCTGCAAAGTTCTCATTTCCTTTCTCCATTTTTCTCTTTTAAGATACTTTTTGAATTCTTCCATGAGTGGATTGTGAGATGGAAATCAACTCATGTCACCCTTTAGGGTTTCATCTGGAAACATTTTTTCTTTTTGTATCCTTAAGGTTTGAGATCTTTTCTTTCAACTCCATAAAAAGTTATCTATGGTCTGAGCTCTCTTATTTCTTTTGCTCAGTTTTTAAAATTGAGATCTGCTTCTAGGGCAAAGGGAGAAATTTCCAAACTTCCTCTATAAGCTATAGTGGCTTTATACTTCCCTGTGACCAGTGCCCCTGGCTTCCTTGCAATTCTGGGTGGATGTGGCTAAGTCCTGCTTATGTTATGGCTCAGGGGCTCCCTATTTGCCTTTCATAGTTGTGTTGGAAATTTCACAGATAATCTGCTCATCCTCTGGCTTCTGAACCAGGACAAAGTAATCAGGGCTGCTGTCTTTTGGCTTACAACCTCCCAGAAGATTCCCCCAGCAAACAGAGTCTTCTTCCTGAGTCTCTGTGCTGTGACTAAACTGGGCTGCCTCTCCACCTCATGCCTGATTGAAAAAGACCTTTCCTGAATTTTTCAATATATTTTCTACTGGAAATTTGTTATACTGCAAACATTTGTGTTTTCTATCATTACAAAAACAGTTTAATAGGTTGATCTGGTGTTGATCTGAGGGAAGCCAGGAAGAGTTCAAAAACCTATCTATTCTCCACCTTCTTGGATATTGGAGCCCCTCTTAAAAGAATTAGTATCTATCTAAAATCAAGAGACAGCACTATCATCAGTGCTGTTAAAATTGGAGCTTCCCAATAAAATTAGGGTTGAATCTAGGGTGTGCCTTATTGCCATTATTATTCAACATCATACTAGAAAAATAGTTATTCAATAAAAAAAATAACTGAAGGAATGAAAATAGGTAATGAAAAAGTGAAACTATCACTCTTTGCATACAATATGATTAAAAGAACCTAAAAGAATTAAGTAAAATTAGTTGAAATAATTAACAATATTAGCAAAGCTGCAATCTGTAAACTGAAAATAGTCAAATCTTCAACATTTCTATATACTATGTACAAAACAAAGAAAAAAGAGATAGGAAGATATGTTCTATTTAAAATAACTGCAGACAATTTAAAACATCAGGAATTTACCAGCTAAGATAAATGCAGGGATTATATGAACACAGTTATCAAATATTTTTCACGAAACTGGACTCAGATCTAAATAATTCATTATGGGAAGACAAAACCAATATAATAAAATGGCAATTCTATTTAATTTAACTTACTTATTCACTGTCACACAAAATTACTAAAATTTAGAATGAAGCACATTAATTTTCTTTCAAATTTAGAAAAGCTGAAAGAGGAAAAAGTTAAAAATATCATGGGAATCAATGAAAAAATATAAAATAACATTGACTATCAGTATTAGATTTCTTTTTTAATAAAGTTTTTTATTTACAAAATATATGAGTGATTTTTCTACATTGACCTTTGCAAAAACTTTTTTTCCCAAGCTTTTCCCTTCCTTCCCCCCATCCCCCACCCCTAGATGACAGGTAATCTAATACATGCTAAATAGGATAAATTATATGACAAATACAATACATGTATACATATCTATACAGTTATCTTACTGCACAAGAAACATCAGATCTAGAAAGAGAAGAAGAAAAAAACAACCTAACAAGGAAAACAAAATGCATGGAAATATTCATAAAGCATCAAAATGCTGTGTTGTGGTTCACACTCAGTTCCCACAGGATTTTCTCTGCATGTATATGACTATCTTCATCGCTGAACAATAGGAACTGGTTTGAATCACATCATTGTTGAAGAGAACCATGTCCATCAAAATTGATCAACGTATAGTCTTGTTGCTGTGTATAATGTCCTCCTGGTTCTGCTGATTTCACTCAGCATCAGTTCATGCAAATATCTCCAGGCCTCTCTGAAATCCTCCTGTTGGTCATTTCTTACAGAACAATAATATTCCATAACATTCATATACCATAATTTATTCAGCCATTCTCCAATTGATGGGCATCCTTTCAATTTCCAGTTTCTTGCCACTACAAAAAGGGCTGCCACAAACATTTTTGCACATGTGGGTCCCTTTCCCTCCTTTAAAATCTCTTTGGGATACAGGCCCAGTAGAAACACTGCTGGGTCAAAGGGTATGCACAGTTTGATAACTTTTTGAGCATAGTTCCAAATTGCTCTCCAGAATGGTTGGATCTGTTCACAGCTCCACCAACAATGTATCAGTGTCCCAGTTTTCCCACATCCCCTCTAACAGTTATCATTATCATTTCCTGTCATTTTAGCCAATCTGACAGGTGTGTAGTGGTATCTCAGAGTTGTCTTAATTTACATTTCTCTGATCAATAGTGACTTGGAGCACCTTTTCATGTGACCAGAAATAGTTTCAATTTCTTCGTCTGAAAATTGTCTATTCATATCTTTTGACCATTTATCAATTGGAGAATGGCTTGAATTCTTATATGTTTGAGTTAATTCTCTATATATTTTAGAAATGAGGCCTTTATCAGAACCTTTGGATGTAAAAATATTTTCCCAGTTTACTGCTACCCTTCTAATCTTGTCTACATTCATTTTGTTTGTACAAAAACTTTCTAATTTGATATAGTCAAACTTATCTATTTTGTGATTAATGATGACCTCTAGTTCTTCTTTGGTCACAAATTCCTTCCCCCTCCACAGGTCTGAGAGGTAAATAATCCTACATTGTTCTAATTTGTTTATAATATCATTCTTTATGCCTAGATCATGAATCCATTTTGACCTTATCTTGGTATATGGGGTTAGGTGTGGGTCAATGCCTAATTTCTTCCATACTAGTTTCCAATTATCCCAGCAGTTTTTGTCAAATAATGAGTTTTTATCCCAAAAACTGGGGTCTTTGGATTTATCAAACACTAGATTACTATTGTCATTGAGTATTTTGTCCTGTGAACTTAACCTATTCCACTGATCCACTACTCTATTTCTTATCCAGTACCAAATGGTTTTGGTGACCACTGCTTTATAATATAGTTTTAGATCTGGTACAGCTAGGCCACCCTCATTTGCATTTTTTTCATTAATTTTTTTGAAATTCTTGACCTTTTGTTTTTCCAGATGAATTTTATTGTTATTTTTTCTAGTTCAGTTAAATAATCTATTGGGAGTTTGGTATAGCACTAAATATATAGATTAGTTTAGGTAGTATTTCCATCTTTATTATATTTGCTCGACCTATCCAAGAGCACTTGATGTTTTTCCAATTGTTTAGATC
>JAJPUD010029418.1:0-13903 GCA_023553655.1 Myrmecobius fasciatus
ATATATATATATGTATATATATATGCGCTATTTATAGATAGGGAAAGCCTGGAGAAGTGAAATGATTGGCCCTGTAACATACATAGTAGAGTCTAGATTTGAGCCCAGGTTCTAGTTTCTTGCCCCTACACCACTCTTTCTCTTCATTTTAGTCTCTCTCTCTTTCAGTTTCTCCTTTATTCCTCCTATTTCACTATTTCTCTTTCTACCTTCTTCTAAATCCTAATCCTAATCTTACTTTCTCAATGTTTCTCACCTGAACCAGTGGTTCTCAATGTCTTTTCTAATCTATTTCTACAATCCACAAATCACTGAACTAAACTATCCAAGTTCTGACTTAGGACAGAGGATGGAAGTAACAACTGCCAAAGACCTCTGTTTCCTACTCTCCTCCATTTTCATCACCTGGGGCTCTTTTTTTTCCAGTTCCTAAAAAACTGACCTTTACCTTTTTGAGGAATAATTCACATTTTTCACCATAGAGTACACCCTTACAACTGGACAACAAGGCTTTGACACTACCTCCCTCTAGATTTCCAGGGCAGCATCCTTTTCAAGGATGTTGAGTGAGCCTTTCGGTATCATTGTGGAAAAAGCAGTAACTTCCACTTAGTAGGAACTCCTCAAATTTCCTTTTAATTTGAATGTTGAATTTTAGTCTATTTGTTGCCAATATTATGGCAATAGTTTCAAATACTAAGTAATATGGAGTTTCTTGTATTTGTAAATAAAGTAATCAAGTCATTTTAATATTAAATCCCTCTCTTCTATCCCACCAACCCTTACATAACTCAAAATGATAGATTATAGTATTATTTTCTGTGTTTCATATAACAAAACACTTGGCATGATACTTTTATTGCGTACAATTTGGCATTTTGATCCTGTCGAGTATTTTAGATAAAGGCAAATGATAGCATCATAAAATCTGATGAATTAATTATAGAAGATACTCATTGACTAATTATAATATGCTATCTCAAAATAAGAGGCACCCGTCCCCTCCACCACATACATAAACAGTGCATGTACTTACAATAAAGAACAATGATGCTCTTGGTGAAATAACTCTAAATATTGAAAAATATGAAGAATATATTGGGCTTTTTCCTAACTTTAAGAGAAGAGTTGGTACAGACTAAAGCCTGCTATGCTGAGGAAAGGTTAAATTAGAAAACCAAATTCTCTTTTATAAATGTTTTCTTGACAAAACCCTAGCCACAACTATTTTGACATGTAAAATAAGTTAGCTTATTTAGTGGTAATTATATTAATTAAAATGGAACCACAGACTGTGTTTCTTCATTAAAAATCATTTGACAGTATTGATGATAATATAAATATTTATCCTCAAGTCATTTACAGGTGATGCACCAGTAGAGGTCAGTGCAGAGTGTTGAAATGTGAGAGGAGCAGTCAAGCAGTAAGATATTAAAAAAAAAAGAACAAAGATATAAATAACTATGTAAAGTGACTTTTTGGGCCTATCTTTCCCACTACAATTAGTTCAGTCATTACTCACTCATTTAAAGCAATTTCTAAACTAATAAAAGAAAAGTTTTTTGAAAAGAATGTTATATCCTGAATAAATAATTCATTATGTCTCTGCTTTGCCATACTCAGGAAAGCATGAATTTAAATTTTCTTTCTTTTTTTTAATAAATCATATTCAAAAAAAGATATGTGAGTCACAGTAACATCAGAGTGTAGGTCATTTGACTTCCCTATGCTTTGGTTTCCTCATTTGTCATAGCCAGATATTGGAATCATCATATGAAACATTTTAACACAAATATGACTTTATAAACGTTCCTTGGACGTTTAAACAAATCCTGTGGATCACTGCCAAAGAAAGTACTTATATAACTCTAGCAAAACAAATAAATATGCAGTAGGCCTTCCAAAATAAAGAATTTTCTTTTTTTGGAATCCTTTAAGAAAAGTTATCCAGAAGGGGCAGCTAGGTGGTGCAATGGATAGAGCACCAGCCCTGAAGTCAGGAAGACCTGAGTTCAAACCTGGTCTCAGACACTTAACGTTCTCTAGCTGTGTGACCCTGGGCAAGTCACTTAACCCCAATTGCTTCAGCAAAAAAAAAAAAAAAAAAAAAAAGAAAGAAAGAAAAGTTATCCAGGATTTTCAAACCTAGTAGTGAATCTTGAGAACTTTGGTTTTCTCCCCTTCATTTAAACCACCTGATTTGGAAGATTAAAAAGAAAATCACTTATAGCCTAAAGTTTTGCTTATTTAAGTTAGCTGTAGAAAAAAATAGTAAAGACCACCAAATCTGATTATTCTGTACTCTATATTCATTCTACTGCAGTGTATAATGTGTATTTTTGCGGGTCTCCTATCACAACAAATTGCCTGAACAAAATCTTCAGAATTATGTATTCTCAAATTAAAATTCATAAAAAATCTTCATATATAAGAATTGAAAGAAAGTATAATTTAAGAAAAAAATTTAAAGCCACAACCATCACAAACCACAACAGTAGGATTTTATTTAGCAGACAGTACATGTGCTCTTATGAAACACATTCTGGATTTGGAGTTAGAAATCTTGGACAAATCACCTTACTCCTCTGAAACTTACTTTCCCCATGGTAAAATGGGGATAATAATATTTTTTGATACCTACTCCCTCAGAATGCCTGTATGGACTGTGCTTTGTGAACTTTAAATTGCTATCCCTGTGACTTTTTTTTAAAGTTACTTTGCAGTTATCTTTAAAGTTACTTTGCAGTTATCTTTTTTTTTTTTTTTTTTTTTTTTGGAGAAATGGTGCATAGCTAGAGTGGATAAAAGACTTGGACTTGGGATCAGGGTTGTTGTCTTTTGATTTTGAAGAGGACCAAAATGACATCACTATAATAGAGTCAAGTTACAGTCTGCCCAACTGTGGCTGATCAGACTAATATGAGCTCAGAATGCTTGCCACAGGTTGGACACAAATTATCGCTATGGACATTTGGGATGTATCTCACATTTCTTCTGTACTAATTCAATTCTGCTTTGTTCTTGGAGCACAGCATCTTCTCTGATGAGGGCACATCATGCTAAGTAATCCTGTGCTACTGTCTCCCATGTCATACAATCAATTCTAAGGTTCTTAAGACAGACCTTGAGAATGTTCTTGTATCACTTTCTCCAATCATCTTGTGAGCACTTGCCCTGTATGAGTTCTCCATAAAATATATATATATATATATATATTTATACATACATACATACATACATACATACATATACATATATATTTTTTGCAAGTATTTAGCATTCAAACCATGTGGCCAGCCTAAAGGAGTTGAGCTCTCTGCAGTAGAGACAGAATGCTTGGCAATTTAGTTTGAGTAAGGACCTCAGTGTCTGGTACCTTATCCTGCCAGGTGATCTTCAGAATCTTCCTAGGGCAATTCAAATGGAAGCAATTCAGTTTCCTAGCATGGTTCAGGCACACTGTCTAGATTCACAGGCGTACGACAATGAGGCCCACACAAGGGCTCTCTAGATCTTCAGTTTGGTAATCAAATACCTCTCCTCTCCCACACTTTCTGAGTTACTTTAATGCTGGAGTAAACTGAGACTACCAGACATAGCAGGGGGTCCTTGGTAGGAATAGAGTTGGAAACAGCAACAGTAATGGGGTCAGGGAGATCTGACCCAATTGTGGCAAGTTCCTTAATCTTTTTGATTATCAATTTCCTCATCTGCAAAAAGAGAAGGATAATAATATTCATAGTATTTGTTTCATGATATGAGAAGTAGAAATGAGGAAGTGAGATGGCCTAATAGATGAGAATACTGGGCCTGGAGTCATGAAGATCTAAGTTCAAATCCAATTTTACTGGTTCTCAGACCTTGAGAAAATCATTTCATCTCTGTCTCAGTTCCTTATCTGTAAAATGGGCATAATAATAATACCTACTTCCCACAACTATTGCAAGGATCAAATGAGTTAACATCTACAAAGCATACAGCCTATGTCTGGCATATACTATTTATTTAAGTATAAATGTATAAATACATAATACCAATATTATTATAATACATCATAAAACCCTATAAAGGTGTCAGTTATTATTACTTAGGAAAGAGATGAAACATTTTAACACAAATATGACTTTATAAATCTTCACAGAAAAACCTTCATAAATAATAAACATAGAATCAAATAATTCTTTCTTAAAATAACTGTAACAAGAAAGCGTTATAAAAATATTTTGTGTTTAAAAGTCATTTAAAGCCCTATCAAAAACAAAACCAGTATGGTTATGTCCTTGCATTTCTAAATGAGAGCACTGTGGTCAGAAAAATTATTGGAGTAGGAATTGAATGTGTCTGCATCTGGCTGAGTTGTATGACTTTGGGCATATCACTTTAACCCTTTTAGCCTAAGCTTCTACCCCTGTAAACTGAAAGGAATTATAATTGTGACTAAGATCCCATTCACCTCTAGATCTATGAAAGATTTCTGTTTTGTAGGGTGAATTCCATCTAGCACGCTGACATGAACTCTAAAATTGTTGCAATTCTGGGCTAATTAGGAATGAGAGACTTTCTTTTTAATGCAAACCCCTACCTATGGCACCAGACTACCTTTAGAAACCAAATTTCTCTCTTAGTTTCCTTAAGTTTACCTTCTAAATGACTTTGGCCCTTCCTGACTTTACATGTGTGATATTCCAGGGACTAGTAACTTCAAAGGTTTCCCAGGCAACTCTGACAATACAAGTGGTATCAGCCAAGCGTGTCCTTGAACTCTAAGATCCCTTCACTTGCCAATGTGGATAATGTCTATGACAAAAGTGAAGAAAAACATCCTATAAATGAGCTGATGTGAATTACTTGACAAAGAGGAACAATTTGTGTCAAAAAGGATAAACTTAGACATATTAAAATAATGAGTACCCATTATTAATAAAGGTCATTTTATAAATACTTAAAAAAAAAAGAAATAGCAAGTGCAAATATTTTGGGCAATTTAAAGACCACAAATTCACTTATCTCATTATTTTGTACTATAGATAAACACACCAAAAATATATTTGGCAAAAATTTGAATTGGTAAATTATTATCTAACAAGCCCACAACAATATAAACACAATTTTTAAAGATATGAAAATGTTTACTCCTTGCTTTTTAGTCTGAATTTACCAATGAAAAAATTTAGGTAAAAAGTAGTAGTTTTGCCCTATGGGAACACTAGCAAATAATTTTCATTCCCCACTTTGTAATTATTATATATTTTAATTCTGATTTTTCTGATTATTAATTCTAATAAAATAATTTTAATTCTGAAAAAAAAACTTGTATCAGTTGGATGGATGGATTAGAATCATCATCATTCAAGGGAACTTCTGAATTTATGAGATCACATATCCATTTCAGTTTCTGAGTCATTAAAATGCATGTGAGAATTGTGAATATTTGTTTTGTTGATCACAAAATTAATTTAATAAAAGTGCTTGCTATAAAAAAATAATCCTTTCAGTTTCATTCAAAACAGAAATCTCTGACCCCAAAAGGAACAGAGTTCCTTAAAACCAGTAGGAACATTGTATCTGGTATCTCAAAAGATTACCCTAGAGAAAGCTTTATACTTAAAAGACACAAAAATAAAAGCCAAAATAAATAAGTTTGTGAATTGGCATTTTGAGATTTCTTCAACTGAAACTCATTCAAAAAGTTCCTAATTTAGGGTTCACTTATTCTGGCAATATATACTGTTTCCCTGAATTCCAATGGTTGAGCCTGTCTTTGATTTGTGTTACACAATTTACAGAAATTTCAAGACTATACCAAATCTGTGACTAGTGTAGTTATGGTTGAATCAAAGGATTTTTTGCTAAGGTGATATGTATAATAGGGAATCAGGGACTTTGAGACTTTGTACAATATGATTTTGCTTTCATATTTCAATAATTGAATGAATATTCTAAATTAATAAGCATAATGTTTGTATAAGCTAGAGACTAGTGTAAGCTCTGCATTCATTGATGAGAGCCTTAAGCAAATGTTTCTTTCTATCAGCTTGTTCATGAGGCATAAATGTAATTATAATTCCAGTGCAATTGTACATCTACTAGTGGAATTAGTAACAGAGGCCTTAGCAAGATCTTTGCAAATTGGGGAGTGTCTGTAAATACCTTTATTTTATACCTACCATGTAACCACAAGTTTTCAAAACATGTGAAATAGATTACTTTTTTTGGTTAATTTTTCCATTAGAAGTTTCCTATTAGGCCAATGCAATTAAGAAAAATCAGCTTTATAGAAAAGGGGAAATATTAGAATGAATCAAATAACAGCTCATTACATTTACATGTTACATTAGTAACATGAATAATAAAAAATAATCTATTGACTATCTTTCTCAGTTTTACTGTTATCAGGTAGCTTGTTTATTTTGCCACAATTCCTTCAGGAATATATATGGACTATATTATGAATCAGCAGTGAAACATGATAGTGAAAAATGCTAATGCAATCTTAGGCTGCATTGTGAAAAGCAAAGTGTATAGGTCCAGAGTGGTAAGAATTTTCTTATACTCTTGCCTGGTCAGACAATATAGGGAATATTTATATTCAAAGCCAAGTATCACATTTTCAGCTGGACACTGAAAAGATAAAAGATATACAGAGGAAGAGGATCAGGATGATGAGGGCTCTGGGGACTACACCTTATAAAGACTGGTTAAAGAAATTTGAGATCTCTGAGAGGGAAGACAGTTCAACTGTATTAAAAATTTTGAAGGACTGTTAGGGGAAATAGTGATTAGATTTGATTTTTTTTAAATTGCCTCAAAAGGTAGTAGCTAGGCATAAGAGTTGGAAGTTAGAGAAGAAAAATTTTTGGCTCAATGTAATAAAAATCTACCAGGTCCTAATTTAATGCATTATCATGGCACGGGTTTGATTTTGTGTCACTAAAATCTTTCTCAGTGGAATTTTCACCCTGGCCTGTTATATACTACAAATGTATCGTAAAGGGGCAAAAAACCAAATTTGCTTTCCAAAGATTGGCCTAGTTAAGGGGGCTCTTCATGAGTACACTGACCATTTAGTAATTAATTAATTGGCCATGTCAACCCATGAAACAAAAATATAAAATGGATATTAGTCCTGTATCATCTATAGTGGTGGCAGTAGAAAAGGGGCAGGTGATACTAAAACTTGATCCTTGATGAACTTTAACCTAGTGGTTGATACTCTAAATGAGAATGCTTATTCAGTGAACAGAAAATTGGGAAATTTACAGAATCAATGAGTCATATGTCTTCACATTCTCACTATGAATCAAACCAGAAGGAAGTTAAAGCAAAATGGAAGAATTGCTCACAGGTTCTCTTTGGAGAGGCAAATAAAGGAGTTAGAAAAGCTGGTTTTCTTGTGCTACCAAAGGATCATTTGGTCACCTCAATATTATAGTGCTTATGATAAGTATTTATAAAAAGGACATCATGAAAAGAGCTGGAGCATATAGATAAACATCTATATGAAGATGAAGAGATAGAGAGATTCTAAAAAAAAGACTTTGGTAAGATCCTAATCAGTCTAGGGGAATTTAAATATGAAACTTCAGAAAGGCAACAGAAGAAAAAAATTGAAAAAAAATCTACATGCATGTTAATAATCAAATAAGATAATAAGCACTCAGTACACTGTCTAGAATATAGAAAGTGCCATATAAAAATTGCCTATCATAATAAACTTAAATTTTCACCATCAAGAACACTAGAGCCATCACACTTAAACTCAGGCACCATAACTCCAGATGTGCCAACAGAAGAGCTAGAAGTAGCACTGAAAAATAAAGACAGGAAAAGCAGATGGTGTAGGCCAAGAATCAGAGAGAAAGTGTATGTTGGATATAACATAATTGTATAGATTTTGAATCAGAAGATATTTAGAAAGGGAAAAAAAAGATACTAAAGGCATAGTTGGGGTAGGGAAGGAAGGAAAAGAGGGACAGAATTTCAGGCCTTAATTCTGAAAAACAAAGGGCAATTGAGAAAATATCAACAGCTATCAATTTATGTGTATACTTTCAAACTTTACAAAATGGAGATACACAAGCATCAAAGGCACACTTAATAAGGTTATTAATAGGGAACAGAAAGGCTTTTGCAAGTTATATTCCTTAGTCAATCACATCTTTACCTTCATTCAATCAACTGAAAAAAAGTAGATCCTAAGTGTTTAAGTAGAAACAGCTAAAAATAAAAACTTATGTAGAAACAGAAGTGTAGATCATTGTGACCACATAGTGAATTAATTTTTTAATGTAACAATAGATATATATTATTGTGTTTTTATTTATTTTGTTTAATGTTTCCTAATTACTGGTCCTAGCTATACTGTAGTGTTACGTCACATTCAAAAAGGTTTGCTAGGAGTCAAATGACATAGACAAGTATCCCTTTAAATGGTTATTGATGATTTTTCTTAAGGCCTAAGATATTGGTATGTATATTTTTAAAAGCCCAGATACTTTGTATCCATATTTTAAGACTTTTTTCAAATGCTCAGATTATTGGGGTTTTTTTACTCGATTTACTCAAAATTCTTCCCTGGTACTTCCCTTCCTCTCCTGAGAAATCCTCAAAGTTGTATATTCCCCTATAAAACATTTACCCATGATGAAGATCTTCGCTAAACATTTTCCAGGACTAAGCCTACCATGAGGTAGTCTCCCTTCTCCTCCTTCCCTTTAATGGCATCTCTTTCTCCTTATTATTCTTAACTGTAGTTAGTCTGTTAAATTCCTTCATGGATCTAACCTGCCAGTCAATGGCATATCCAGACCTCATGGAATATTCCTTTAATGAGCCTTCCAAACTTAATTCCTTAGTACCCTTATTGCCCTCCCAAACCTATTTCATATTTACTATTGCTGGTATCTATTTTACTTCTTCATCTTGTATGTAATCTCTTCTCCTAAATAAATCTACCTTTTGGCAAAGAAAAAAAATGCTAAGCAAATTTAACAGCTTCATTGAAATTGAACTGCCCTATGCATAGGTGGAATAAGAACCCACTTATGAAGTTAGATTTCAGGAATTCTTTGAGAATCTTCTCAAACACTCTTTGCCATAAGGAGGCTAATGTTAAAAATTCCACATCAAATGTGAGATGAATCTTTTTAACTTGAGACTTAAAACCTCATCAAAATGCAAATGCTCCTGATCAAGGGAAGAAAAAGATATCATCAGTCATTTATAGCTTAATATAAAAGAACATGAGACTAAGTTTTGATATAATAAGCAGAGAACTTCTAAATATTGGGCATCTGGGTATATAACAAAGATATGAAAAATAAACTGGGAAATTGGGGACACTTAAGATCAACTTAAGTCTATTGTAATTTGCCCTTTAGTCAGTCTGGCATATATTTACCACATACTTTTAGAAATAAAAATATTTTGCTCATGGAAAACTAGAGAAGGGAAAGACAACAGGTGCCAAAGATGAATAGGGCCTTTCACAGCACATTTATCAATTGGAAACAAATCATAGTTTTTGATTTTTTCTCTTCTATAAAGTGGTCTCTGCCTGAGTGTAATTTTTACTTTTTAGTGCAGTCTGCACCTGTGGCCTTTGGACCTAATGTTTATGACAGATGGACTACAGTGTGTTTAAACCATTTCATGGATAGCTTTCCTTCTGTATAGATCTATGCCATGGTAGGCTATGGCACTGGCCCAGTGGGCATATTTATTAGTACGCAATTCCTATCTGTTTCCATTGTTCTGCTGTTCTCCTTTGAGCTTAACAGACCCCATTTTGGTCTACCTACTGTCCATTCGCTCTCTTGCTTGCCAAGTCACTATCTAAACCAGTCTTGTTAAAGTAAAGGGGACTTTTATCTAAAATAATTTTCACAATTTCTGTTCTTTCTTTCCTTATCAATAGTTGACTTTGGAATTTTCTGTCCAGAGCCAATATGATAGTGAAAAAACGCTAAATCAAGAATAAGAACCAGATGTGAAGCATGGGTCTTCCACAGACAGTAATTGTGTGATTTTGGAAAAGTCATGGAAGATTCTTGAAGGCAGGGACTATTCCATTTTTTATTTGAATTCATAGCACACAGCATAGTACTTACAATGTAATTTTCTCAAAATAAAAATAAATAAAGTACAATCTTATCATTCTCATTTTACTATATAGTAAAGTTTTGTGACTCCGAAGTCAATGCTCATTCTACTTGTCTTGCTTACAATCAATTGAGATAGTGTTTATTAAGCTCCAGGTGAGTGCCAAGATATTTTACTTAGATGAATCTGCAATTTCATTCTTTTAGGGACTTCCTCCTTCATGTCTGACTATCCTATGTGATTCTCTACCATGTATTTTATTTTAAGAACCTGATTGCCAAATAAAATTTTATGATGAGTTTTTTTCTCTTAAAAAAGGTACAATTACCCTTAACACAGGTGAATTCTCCTGGGTTCTTGCCAGGAAAATTACATGCTTTGCCTTGCAGGAAGGAAGACAGATAAAACTTAGTGTATGTAGGACTTACTAAGAAAATTCATTCTCCCCATTCATTTCCCTTGTGAGCAGACAGCCAAAAATAAAATTATATTTAATGGAAACAGAAAATAGAGAAAGAAAGATCATATAGCTGTCTGTATGGAATCACTGATTTAAGAAGTTCTTAAAAATCAAAACCCTTTTTGGGGAGATGTCTACCCTCAATAGTCAGTATCTTAATTTCAAAATAAAAAAAAATAATGGGTTGATCATAAAATCCAATATCTTAGTGGTCAAATATCTTAGATTCTAAACAAATGAATGGGAAATCCTCAGAAAGTGCCATTAGGAATTTGCTTGAGTCCTTTATTCATGAAGTTATCACTTCCATTTTCTTTTTTTTTTGCTAAGGCAATTGAGGTTAAGTGACTTGCCCAGGGTCACACAGCTAGGGAATGTTAAGTGTCTGAGACCAATCACTTCCATTTTCAAAGAATTGATCCAAAGAAGTTGACCATATTAGCCATTTAGATAGGCATATAAGCACAGGAGTCTAGACTTAAGAAAAGAGAATTAAAATAGCTAGCCACTTTATTTTGATTATTTTCTTATTTTTAATGAATTTACTTTGTCAATTATTAAGTTATACATTCTTGCATTTTTATCTTTTTAAAATTTTATTTATTTCTTCAATTATTTAGTATTTGTTTTTTCTAGCTCCCACTCTCCTCTGACCCACATACACACACATAATAGGAAAAAAAATTAAAACTTGGTAATAAATAAATATAGTCAAACAAAACAAATCTCCTTGTTGGCTGTATCCTCAAATGCATTATGAATATTTACTTTATCTCCTTTTTGTCAGGAGAGGAGTAGGAATTTTTATTATCATTTCTCTAAAACTGAGATACCAAAAACATGGCCCATAGGTTTCTTGAGTGTAGCTTGAACCAGATTAAAATGTATTTGGGAAAAATTTAACAAAATAGATAAAAATGTAACAAAATTAGATAATAATGCTTTTTAAAACTAAGTCCCTGCATGGGCAATAGGGATCCTTCTTTTTAGATCTATGACCTGGTTGTATTTTAGTTGGACACCCTTGCTCTAGAATTGAGGTGGCTTATTCTATTGAATAGAAGTATGTCTTTCAAAATTGTTGTCTTTTATAATGTTGTTTTTGTATAAATTGTTCATCTAGTTCTGCTCATTTCATTGTGCATCAGTTCATAAAAATCTTTCCTAGAGTTTCTCCAAAAGCATCCTTTTCATCATTTCTAATAAAATAATAGCATTTTATTCAATTTATTAAACTTTTTTTCTAGCCCATCCCCAATTGCTAGATACACTCTTAATTTCCAGTTCTTTGCTACTACAAAAAGAGCTGCTTATTGATATTTTTGTAAACATAAGATATTTTTCCTCTTTTAAAAAATCTCTTTAGGCTATAGATTTGTCATATCTGGGTCCATGAATATAAAGTAAGATAACTTTGGAGGCTATTCTGGGCTAGGTTTTACTCAGGCCAGTCCATAGGCAGTGTAAGTTGAATGTTAGAACAAAATGAAACATTGGTAGGTCATTTAGGAGTTAACCAAAAGAGATTTTTTTTTAGCCAGAACCCCAGAAATTAATATCCAACAAGGAAAGGAGTCCTCAATCCTTCAACCTCCATTGGGCATTAGTTTTATTTAGATGATGCAGAAGTGACATCACAGTTTGAATGCTTAGTGCCCTAAGCCAATTAAATTTTGATGAGTATCACCATGACTTCAGTGGAGTAGATTAGAAGGAGAGGGACTAAGATATTCTTCCTACACAGGAACATAATTCCAAATTGACTTCTGGAATGATTTTACTAAAGTAATAACTCAACCAAAAGTGTACCAATGTACTCATTTACTTACCATCCCTTCAAAATTTGTCATTTTTTTTTTTACTAACTTTGCTAATCTGATGAGTATGTAGGAAAATCTCAAAGTTGATGTAGTTTGTATTTCTCTAATTTTTATTTCATTCATTTTAAAAAATGTGGTTAATGATTTCTTCCCCTGAGAATTTCCTGTTCCTATATTTTCACCATTTATCAATTGGGGAATGACTCTTATTATTATAAATGTGAATTTTTTCCTTATATATCTTGGAAATGAGACCTTTATTAGAGAAATTTATTGCAAATATTAACTGTTTCCACTCCCCCAATTATCTCTTTGCCCTAAACATTTTTACTAGTTGTATTTTTGTGGAAAAAAAAAAACATAAAACATGAATTTTATGTAATCAAAATGGTTCACTTTATTTTTTGTGATCTTCTTTATCCCTTTTTTGATCCTGAATTCTTCCCTTACCCATAGATGCAAAATGTTGTCTATTTCTTGTTCTTATCATTTATTTATGATATAATCTTGTATAACTTCATTGTATTGTATATGAATATGGAGATTATTGGTATGCAGCATGAGATATTAGTCTAAATTTAATTTCTGCCAGACCCAATCTTCCCAACAGATTTTTTTAAATTGTTGTTGTTGTTTTTGAATAGTGTGTCATTGCTCTAGAAATTGGAGTCTTTAGAGACCTGGATGGTCTAGTGGAGACATTGCTGAACCTAGAGTAAAAACCTAAGTTTAAATCCATCCCCAGACATTTAGCTATGTGGCTCTGGGCAAGTCTCTTAACCATTATCTATTTCAGTTTTCTTATCTGTAAAATGGAGATAATTATAACATTTCTTCCCCTTCATTCCAGATTTATTGTGAAGATAAAATGAGACACTATTTTTAAATCATGTGTAAAACTTAAAGCACTATATAAACTTTAGGTATATTTTTTTTTATTAAACACTAGGCTGATAGACAAATGAGTGTTTCTATATATAGCTTATGTAAATATGTGTGTAGATAGATAGATAGATAGATCTAGCATGTTCCACTAATCAACATCTCTGATTTTAACCAGCATCAAATCATTGTGATAATGAGAATATACTCTGAAAGTTAGTATTCCCTGTATACTTTGAAGTATACTTTGAGATTTAGTATTCCAAGTCCTACTATCTGCCCACCTTTTTTCATTATTGTCCTTGAGATTATTGATTTTTTATTCCTCCAGTTGGACATCTTTAGTTCTAGCAAGTAATCCTTTAGTAGTTTGATTGTCATGATTCTGAATAGGTACTTTTAAAAAAAGTTATGTCATTTTTTTATCATATTAGATCAAGCTACAGATGAACAATTAATATTTCATCAATTATGTAGGTCTCTATTTCCATAAACACAATTTTGCAATTATATTCGTATAGTTTCTTGTGTATCTTAATAAATAGATTTTTAGGCAGTTTATACATTCTGTGATTGTTTTAAATGGAATTTTTCCCATCTCTCCCTGCTAAATTTTCTTTTTCTTTAGTTTTCTTGATGA
>JAJPUD010029419.1:0-13903 GCA_023553655.1 Myrmecobius fasciatus
GGAATGGCTCTGACTTTGATAAATTTGACTCAGTTGTCTGAGAAATGACGCCATGTCAGAAACTCTCTTCAAAATATTTTCCAGTTATTGCTAAAAGTATTTCCTTCCATCCTATTTCCCCCTCTGCTTAATTCTATTCATCATTTATCCCTCTCCCTCCTCAAAACTTTTATTTCCTTATTATTGCTCTGTAAGAAACGACCAGCAGGAGGATTTCAGACAGGCCTGGAGAGACCTGCACAAACCGATGCTAAGTGAACTGAGCACAACAAGGAGATCATTATTCACGGCAACAACAGTACTATATGAGGATCAGTGCTAAGGGACATGACTCTCTTCAAGAATGAAATGCTTCAAACCAGTTCCAATTGTTCAGTGAAGAGAGCCATGTGCACCTAGAGAGAGGGATGTGAAATGTGGACCACAACATCACATTTTCATGTTCTCTATGGAGGTTTTCTTGCATTGTATTTCCTTTATCGGATTATCCTTTCTGGTAGATACGATTTCTCCTGCCCAAAAAATGATGCAATAACTATACATATATTCGAGTTCTTAAGTATTCTAACATAATTATCATGTAGTGGATATCCTGCCATCTAGGGGAGGGGTGGGGAGTAGGGGGGAAAAATTTGTAACAGAAAGCTCTGTAAGGGTTAATGTTTAGGAATTACCCATACATACGTTTTGCAAATAATAAGTATTAATTAAAAAAATAAGTTTTATTTCTTGCTACCCCCTGCCCGACTCTACACTCCCCTCTATTACTTTTCGCAACCTTCTCTTGTGTCCTGTCCCTCCTAATTTTCTATGGGGTAAAATAGATTTTCTATATCCAATCAAATGGGAATGCTATCCCTTTTTTTCATTTTATTAAAGCTTTTTATTTGCAAAACATATGTATGAGCAATTTTTAAATAATGACCCTAGCAAAGCTTTCTGTTACACATTTCCCCCCCCCAGCCCCTATCCCTCCCCTAGATGGCAGGTACATGTTAATAACAACATGTAGTATGAGAAATAGAATGTGTGTATCCATATTTTTACAATTATCTTACTGTTCGAGAAAAGTCAGGTCTACAAGAAAAAAATCTGAAAAGGAAAACATATCGCAAGCAAAGATCAATAGAAATAATGAAAATGTTATGTTGTGGTCCACATTCATATCCCTCTCTCTGGGTGTAGATGGCTTTCTTCACTGAACAATTGGAACTGGTTTGAAACATCTCAGTGTTGAAGAGAGCCGTGTTTATCAGAATTGATCATCATATAGTCTTGTTGTTGAGGTGTATAATGATCATTTATACTTCTGCTCACTTCACTGAGCATCAGTCCATACAAGTCTCTCCAAAATCATCCTCTGGCTGTTTCTTACAGAACAACAATATTTTATGACATTCATATACCATAACTTATTCAGCCATTCTCCAATTAATGGGCATCCATTCAGTTTCCAGGTTCTTATAATATCATTCTTTATGTCTAAATGATGAACCCATTTAGGTCTTATCTTGGTATGTGGTGTTAGGTGTGGGTCAAGCCCTAATTTGTTTCACACTAATTTCCAATGTCCCCAGCAGTTTTTGACCAATGGTGAGCTATTATCCCAGAAGCTGGGGTCTTTGGATTTATCAAACACTAAATTGCTATAGTTATTGCCTAGTTTGTCCTGTAATCCAATCCTACGCCACTGATTGACTACTCTATTTCTCAGACAGTACCAAATGGTTTTGATGACGGCTGCTTTATAATATAGTTTTAGATCTGGTACAGCAAGGCCATCTTCAGCCTTTTCTTTTTTCATTAATTCCGTTGAAATTCTTGACCTTGTGTTCTGCCAAATGAACTTTACTACTACTTTTTCTAGATCTGTAAAATAATTTCTTAGGAGTTTGATTGGTATGGCACTAAATAAGTAGATTAGTTTGGGTAGTATTGTCATTTTTATTATATTGGCTCAGCCTACCCATAAACACCTAATGTTTTTCCCATTGACTAGGTCTGACTTTGAGGGGAAAGTGTTTCATAGTTTAGTTCCTATGGTTCTTGACTTTTCCTTGGCAGAGAGATTCCCGAATATTTTATACTATTAACCGTTATTTTGAATGGAATTTCTTGTTGTCCACAGCATTTTAACGCTTTCTGTGAATATTTCCATGCATTTTGTTTTCCCTCTTAGGTTGTTTTTTTCTTCTTCTCTTTCTAGATCTGATGTTTCTTGTGCAGTAAGACAACTGTATAGATATGTATACATGTATTGTTTTTGTCATAAAATTTATCCTATTTAGCATGTATTAGATTACCTGTCATCTAGGGGTGGGGGTTGGGGGGAAGGGGGCAAAAGCTTGGGAAAAAAAAGTTTTTGCAAAGGTCAATGTTGAAAAATCACTCATATATTTTGTAAATAAAAAGCTTTATATATTTTAAAAAAAGGAATTTCTTGTTGTATCTCTTGCTGCTGAACTTTGTTGGTAATATATAAAAATGCTGCTGATTTATGTGGATTTACTTTGAATCTTGCAACTTTGCTAAAGTTGTGAATTGTTTCTAGTAGTTTTGCAGGTAAGTTTCTAGGGTTCTCTAAGGATACCATCATGTCATCTGCAAAGAGTGATAATTTGGTTTCTTCATTACCTACTCTGATTCCTTTTATCTCTTTTTCTTTTCTTATTGCCAAAGCTAACATTTCTAATACAATATTACATAGTAATGGTGACAGTGGGCAGCCTTGTTTCACTCCTGATCTTATTGGGAATGGTTCTAGTTTGTCTCCATTGCATATGATGCTTGCTAATGGTTTTAAAATAGATGCTACTGATCATTTTAAGGAAAAGCCCATTTATTCCTATACTCTGTAGTGTTTTCAATAGGAAAGGGTGATGGATTTTATCAAATGCTTTTTCTGCATCTATTGAGATAGTCATATGATTTTTGTTAGTTTGATTATTAATACAATTTGTTATGCTGATAGTTTTCCTAATATTGAACCAGCCCTGCATTCCTGATATAAATCCTACCTGGTCATAGTGTACTATCCTGGGGATGACTTTCTGTAATCTCATTGCTAGTATCTTATTTGAAATTTTTGCATCAATATTCATTAGGGACACAACATGCTTTGAAACAGGTCTACATTAAGAGGCTTAATCTTTCCAATTAATTTTTTATTAAAACTTTTTATTTGCAAAACATATGCATGGGTAATTTTTCATCACTGACCCTTGCAAAGTTCTCTGTTACAAATTTCCCCCCTACCCCCCACCCCTCCCCTAGATGGCAGGAAGTCTAATATGTGTTAATTGTGTTAAAATACTTGAGAAATCGAATATGTGTATGCATATTTATACAGTTTCCTTGCTGTACAAGAAAAATTGGAACTTTAAGAAAAAAAATCTGAGAAGGAAAACAACGCAAGCAAACATCAATAGAAAGCGTGAAAATGCTATGTTGTGGTCAACCCTCAGATCCCACATGCCTCTCCGTGGGTGTTTTGGCTTTCTTCATCACTGAACAACTGGAACTGGTTTGAATCATATTATGGTCACATCCATAAGAATTGATCATCATATAGTTTTGTTGCCATGTATATCCAATTAATTAAAAAAAATCAGTACTGCTTTATGTAGAGTAAATTCTTATAAATATATTACACTATCCTACTAATTCCAGTGTAACTACTGCAAGTTTACATACCAAACGGACCCTTTAAAGCAAACTGTTAAAAAGCCCTGAAAAAAAAAGTTGATGGAAAATACTTACCCCTAGCAGGAAGCTTTCCGGTGAAGCAGATCTGGGCAGTACATTCTTATCTGGAAGGAATTTTCAGGCATCTTCTCACCATTGAGAATGGCCCCCTAAGGGAAGGAATTTGTGACCAAAGAAGAACTAGAGGTGATCATTAATCACAAAATAGATAAGTTTGACTATATCAAGTTAAAAAGTTTTTGTACAAACAAAATGAATGCAGACAAGATTAGAAGGGTAGCAGTAAAATGGGAAAATATTTTTTACATCCAAAGGTTCTGATAAAGGCCTCATTCCTAAACTATATACAAAATTGACTCAAATATATAACAATTCAAGCCATTCTCCAATGGATAAATGGTCAAAAGATATGAACAGACATTTTTAAGATAAAGAAATTGAAAGTATTTATGGTCACATGAAAAGGTGCTCCAAATCACTACTGATCAGAGAAATGCAAATTAAGACAACTCTGAGATACCACTACACACCTGTCAGACTGGCTAAAATGACAGGAAAAGATAACGATGAATGTTGGAGGGGATGTGGGAAAACTGGGACGCTGATACATTGTTGGTGGGACTGTGAACGGATCCAGCCATTCTGGAGAGCAATTTGGAGCTATGCTCAAAAAGTTATCAAACTGTGCCTACCATTTGACTCAGCAGTGTTTCTACTGAGTCTATATCCCAAAGAGATTTTAAAGGAGGAAAAGGGACCCACATGTGCAAAAATGTTTGTGGCAACCCTTTTTGTAGTGGCAAGAAACTGGAAATTGAAAGGATGCCCATCAATTGGAGAATGGCTGAATAAATTCTGGTATATGAATGTTATGGAATGTTATTGTTCTGTAAGAAAAGACCAGCAGGAGGATTTCAGAGAGGCCTGGAGAGACTTGCATGAACTGATGCTGAGTGAAATCAGCAGAACCAGGAGAACATTATACACAGGAACAAGACTATACAATGAACAATTTTTTTTATTAAAGCTTTTTATTTGTATAACATATATATGGGTAGTTCCCCAGCATTGATCTTTACAAAGCTTTCCAATACAAATTTTACCCCCAGTCCCCTCCCCTCCTCTAGATGGCAGGAAGTCCACTACATGTTAATAATGTTGAAATGCTTGAGAAGTTATGCAAGAAAAATCCTATCTACAAGAAAAAAAGAATCAGAGAAAGGCAACACAATGCAAGCAAATGTCAATAGAGATCATGAATATGTTATGTTGTGGTCCATATTTCATTTCCCTCTCTCTGGGTGTATATGGTTTTCTTCAGTGAAACTGGAACTGCTTTGAGACAATTCTTTGTTGCAGAGAGCCATGTCCATCAGAATTGATCATCATGTAATACTGTTGTTGCTGTGTATGATGATCTCCTGGTTCTGCTCGTTTCACTCAGCATCAGTTCATGCAAGTCCCTCCAGTCCTCTCTAAAATCGTCCTGCTGGTCGTTTCTTACAGAGCAATCATATTCCATAACATTCATGTACTATAATTTATTCAGCCACTCTGCAATTGATGGACATCCCTTCAGTTCCCAGTTTCTAGCCACTGCAAAAAGGGCTGCCACAAACATTCTTGCACAGGTGGGTCCCTTTTTCTTCTCTACGATCTCTTTGGGATATAGGCCCAGTAGAAACACTGCTGGGTGAAAGGGTATGCACAGTTTGACAACTTTTTGAGCATAGCTCCAAATTGCTCTCCACAATGGTTGGATCTGTTCACAGTTCCACCAACAATGTATTAGTGTCCCAGTTTTCCCACATCCGCCTCCAACATTCGTTACCTTTTCCTGTCATTTTAGCCAATCTGACAGGTGTGTAGTGGTACCTCAGTGTTGTCTTAATTTGCATTTCTCTGATCAATACCGATTTGGAGCAACTTTTCATATGACTAGAGATGGTTTTAATTTCATCATCTGAAAATTGTCTGTCCCTTTACCACTTATCTATTGAAGAGTGGCTTGAATTCTTATATATATGAGACAATTCTCTATATATTTTAGAAATGAGGCCTTTATCAGAACCATTAAATGTAAAGATGATTTCCCAATTTGATGCTTCCCTCCTAATCTTGTCTGCATTTGTTTTGTTTGTACAGAAACTTTTTAACTTAATATAATCAAAATTATCTATCTGGTGTTCAATTAGGAGTTCCAGGTCTTCTTTGGACATAAATTTATTCCATCTCCACCGGTCTGAGAGATAAACTATATTACGTTCCTGTAACTTCCTTACAAAGTCCCTCTTTATATCTAGATCATGAACCCATTTAGATCTTATCTTGGTATGTGGTGTTAGGTATGGGTCAACCTCTAATTTCTTCCACACTAGTTTCCAATTTCCCAGCAGTTTTTGCCGAATAGTGAGTATTTATCCCAAAAGCTGGGGTCTTTGGGTTTATTGAATACTAGATTGTTAAGGTTATTGCCTAGATTGTCCTGATATCCTATCCTGTGCCACTGATCGACTGCTCTATTTCTTAGCCAGTACCAAACGGTTTTGATGACCGCTGCTTTATAATATAGTTTTAGATCTGGTACAGCAAGGCCACCTTCATCTGCCTTTTTTTTTTCATTAATCCCCTTGAGATCCTTGACCTTTTGTTTTTCCAAATGAACTTTCCTACTATTTTTTCTAGATCTGTAAAATAATTTCTTGGCAGTTTGATTGGTATGGCACTAAATAAGTAGATTAGTTTGGGTAGTGTTGTCATTTTCATTATATTCGCTCTGCCTACCCATGAGCACTTAATATTTTTCCAATTGATATTTGTGTGGAAAGTATTTTGTAATTTAGTTTGTATAGTTTCTGACTTTTCCTTGGCAGATAGATTTCCAAATATTTTATATGATGATCAATTTTGATGGACATGGTTCTCTTCAACAATGATGTGATTCAAACCAGTTCCTATTTTTCAGCGATGAAGATAGCCATATACATCCAGAGAGAGGCCTGTGGGAACTGAGAGTGAACCACAACACAGCATTTTAACGCTTTCTGTGAAAATTTCCATGCATTTTGTTTTCCTTCTTAGGTTGTTTTTTCTTCTTCTCTTTCTAGATCTGATGTTTCTTGTGCAGTAAGATAACTGTATAGATATGTATACATGTATTGGATTTGTCATATAATTTATCCTATTTAGCATGTATTAGATTACCTGTCATCTAGGGGTGGGGGTTGGGGGGAAGGAGGGGAAAAGCTTGGGAAAAAAAGTTTTTTGCAAAGCTCAATATAGAAAAATCACTCATATGTTTTGTAAATAAAAAGCTTTATATATAAAAGAGAGAGAGTGAGAATGGCCCCCTAAAACCAAGAATCTGCAAGGTATCAATATGATACCCTGGCTCTGAGTGTTTTCAGTGATTTTAGGTTTATTTTCCTTTAATTTGCTTCCATCAGCCACCAAATACATAAGCACAAACCCCCTACTCCAAGTAATAGATCAAAATACGGAGATAGGAAGGAGAGTGGATTTCAATTGGGGTTGATGCTGGAACGCTGGGGCTGAGGCTCCAGGTTAGAAACCTTAAGGGTGTTTCAGTTAGGTCTTCCTCCCCCTGTATCTTACAATTGTCAACACCTTTCCCCAGGATATCTCAATATCTCCAGGTCAATTAACATGTAGTGGATATCCTGCCATCTAGGGGAAGGGTGGAAAGTAGGGAGGAAAAGTTGTCACAGAAAGCTTTGTAAAGATTAATGTTGAATTATTACCCATACATGTTTTGCAAATAAAAAGTATTAATAAAAATATTTATCTATTTCATCTTTAAAGCGTACACCAAGAAACACAACAAGGACTCTCCCCTTGCCAGAGTGCTTTTCCTCCATGCACATTTAAATACAGCCTCCTGGGACAGACTGTCTATATAAACCCTGGGAAATGATGACGTTTGATCCCAGAAAGTCTCTCCTCCCTAAAACAGCCGAAGCATGTGGGGGCTCGGTATAGACGTGTGCACGTTTCCTTGGGGTGGTGTTTCCTTTGACAGAATTGCTGAAGGCAAAATGGCCTGAATGCCAATGGGAACTTTCAGCCTCAATAAATATGGCACCGTCTAGGTCAAAGGGGGTTCTTGTCCCTCCGTGACACCGAACAGACACGCCGGGAAGCCCTGGAGGGATCTCTCTTTACAGCAAACAGGAGGCAGGAGCACTTCCCAGGGCTTCTCATCTCCTGCCTTTCACAAGCACATACACCCTCCAGAGGATGCCCGCTAAAAGGGCAAGGAGACTCTCTTGCACAAATGGGAGTAGGGAAAGTAAGTACGGGGGATCACCAGGTTCGGCTATGGATGGGGGTGTTCTCTTTCTGCTCCCCCGCACCGCTCTTGAGGATCCGCCCCTTTTGCCCTGCTGTCTCTCCAGTCTCTCCCCCCACCACTTCCCTCCCTCTTTCTAACCTCCCACGACCCCCGAAAAGTAAAGGCAACTTGATCAGGGTGACGGGAGTCGCCCCCTGCAGGAAAGGGGCCCGGCAGATCCCATGCAAGAACGCTTACTTTGCAAGCTCCTGGAAAGGCTGACCCTGGTCCGTGCACCTGCTGCGGGCTGTGGATGAAGCCATCACAGGCCCGGGCTGCCTCCTGGCGAAGAGGGAGCAGGAGAAGACGGGCCGGGAGGGGCTGTTTGTCTGGGACTGGCCACGAAAAGGGCTGGATTGGTCCCGGGCGTGGAAAGGGGAGAGAAGGGAGAAAGGGTGTGTACTGACGACCTGGGAGCTGAAGCTTTCATTTGTTCCGAAGCGGCCTCAGCTGCAGAAGCGGCCGTGGCTGCGGTAGCTGGGATGCAGCCCAGGGGCCGCTCCCACGCCCCACCCAGGGGCTCCTTCCCCCTATTGCTTTGGCTGCTCTGATCGAGCACAAGGGACCTGATGCTCTTCATCTCTACATCTCTTAAAGCGTTTTAAAAAACGGTTTCTTTTTTATGCCCTTTTCTGTCTTCTGGCTACATCATCACAATTACCCCAAGTCTCTTTCCCCTCTCACACCCACACTGCTGTCCTAGATAGCAAATGCTATGTTTTAAAGAGGGGGAAACCAGCATCAGCTGACTGATGCCTTCACAACGTCCAAAAACATGCATGAAACAGGGAACATCTGTTGCCCTTCTGCCTCCATCAAGGGACGGATTGGGGTTCTTTTCTCATATGGCTTCTTTCAAATGGTGCTTTGTGTTTATAGTTTTGTAAATTCACTTTTTCATTCTTCTTAGTGTCTGGTAGTGCTTTCTAATTACATTATAGTCACTAAGTCTAGTTTTCTTGGCTCTGCCTATTCCATTCTCCATCAGTTCATATAAATCTTTCCATCCTTTATATTCATCACATGTATCATTTTTATTACAACACAATGACACTCTTTTACCTTTCTTTACCACAATTTGTTCAGACGTTGCTTCTACTTTGTTTCCACTTCTTTGCCAGCACAAAAAGTGTTGCAAATAAATATTTAGGTGTCTATAGGGATTCCCCCCCAATCAACAGGTTTTTTTGGCTTAATTCCAGGAAGTGAGTTTCTGCTTCAAAGAATAGAACAATTGAGTGACTTCATTTGACAATTCCACATTTCTTCTCAAAATGATTGTGCCGTTCTACAATTCCAGCACCAATGTACTAGTGTGCTCATCATTCCATGATCTGTTCCACCCTGAGAACTGCCACATGGCTTTGTCATCTTTCCCAATTTGCAGGATGTGATGTGAAACCTCAGGGTTCTTTGATGTGCATTTCGCTTCTTAGTGATTTGAAGTATTTTTTAAAAAATCCATTAATGTTCGCCACTTTCCTCTTAATGAATGTCTATTAGTTTTATACACACATACATGTATATATGTAAGTTATAAATATTTAAATTTTACATATATTTAACACAAACTTATTACACAAATTTAATATGAAGCTTCCCTCCATTTGATCACTTTCTTGATCTTATATTCATTCATTTTGTCTTTGCAGATGATTTGCAATTTCATGTAATCAACTCTCCCTATTTCATCCTTTGTCACTGCCACATCTCTTGTTTAATTAAATATACTTTTCCTAACCATAGTTATGAGAATCATATGATCTGATTCTCATCTATATTTTTTAGATATAAATGCACACACCATAGTTCAAGATTTACGTTGCTCTAATATTAAAAGAAAAGAAACACACGCACACACACACGCACACACACACGAAAGAAGAAGAATAAAGAGGGGCAATTAGATGGTGCAGTGGATAGGGCACCAGACTTGGAGTCAGGAAGATCTAGGTTCAAATATGTCCTCAGCTACTTAACACTTCCCCTTTCTGTGACTTGGGGCATGTGACTTCACCCAAACTGACTCCCTCTCTTTCTCTTTTACGCACACACAAAAGAAAAACTTCGGTGAAGAGATCACCTATTTCCACACATCTTTCCAAAGGTCAGAATCAGTCATCCCAAGCTGGTTCCTCTAAGAATTTCAGAAATATTTTTAAAACCAAGTATGTTTCTGACTTGTAACTATGAGCCACTAGAGTTCAAGGAGCAACAACAACAAACCAGAAACCTTTTTGTATTTCTTTCTGAATTAACCTTTACAATATCCCAGTCTGGTGGCACTAAGTAATTTAGTGCCCTAGCCAAGATGGGGCAGAAAAATATGTCCATTGAGAAGACCATCTATACTTCATATCATCATTGTGGTGCAAGAAAAATGTCCCAATAACTGTATCTGTCTCCCTGTCTATTGAGATGGAGATAAATATCCACCATGTCCATGGGTCAGTGATAAAGTGATGTAAAGAAGATTTGGTTTCAAATCCCATCTGTGACATGTCTATGTGCACATGGGAAAACTACTTATACCTGTCAATGCTTGAAGCCCCTGGAGACTGTATCATATAGAGAAAGCGCCAACCTACACATTGACAGAAGGACGTTCACTTGGGGGATCCCAATACCAATTATAGGTTCAGGCCTTATCCTTAATGGGAATTATGTTTCAGTGTGCCCTGAAGAGATATTTTCCCCCTTCTCCTCTGACTCACTAACAAAACAGTGCTGAGGAGAAATGCAGCTGCTCCAATACCATTTCCTCATTTGGATCTCCTCTCCTTGAAATAATCAAGGAGCTCTTATTTGTATAGGAATCCCAGGAAATCATTATCAATTCAATGCAACAGAGAAATGAAATCACAGATAAAGTCCAACAAAGAAATAAAAGAAATCCTCTCCATTATCTGTGGCTTCTTACTTTTCTAGCGTGTACACTCTAACTATATACATACATGTGTGTATACAGACACAAACAGATCTGTATATGCATACATTATATGTGTATATACACATGTACACATACGTGTGTATATATATATATTACCATTTTTAGTCCTTTAGGGTTTTCTTTGCAAAGATAATAATTTGCCATTTCCTTGTCCATTTGAGTTTATAGATAAGAAAACTGATGTAAACAGTGTGAAGTACACCTTTTGCAAGGACACTTGAACCCAGGTCTTCCGGATTTGAGTTCCAGCATTGCACCACCTAGATATTTCTATGTATAGACAGGAATTGGGAATTAACGTGGAAATAGTAGGAAGGCTGAGGACTTGGAAAATTAACTAAATTCTAGCTTGCCTTAGGGGACTCTCATTATGTGAGGTAAGTCTTCAATAAGAGACCAAATTCTACTTCTCTGGAATATAATTTGTGTCATGTCTAGATCACTGTTACTTGGAGTGGATTCTCTTGAAATTCCTTCCAATTCGGGCAGAGCCAAGATGGCAAACTGCAGACAGCTTTCTCTGTGAACTCCTGGGACCTTCCCTCAGACCCAGACAAAGTGAGCCTTCAAACTGGTATTTGAGTGAGGGCTACGCCAAACATTTGGACTACAACGCACCTCTATCAAAAATCTACCTTGAAAGAACTCCAGAGAAGGTTAGCCTCAGGGGAAATCCAGCCGGGGTGGAAGTCAGGGCTGCCATAGAGGGGCGGATTTAAGGCACCCAGGGGGCCCCTGGGAGACGCCTAGGCCGCTTTGCTCTGCTTGCGGGCAGGTGCTTTGGCAGATCTGCTTTTGGTAAAGGGTGGATCGAGAGCAGCTGAAAACATGGTCCTAGTGCGAATCTAGCCCGACCAGCCTCAGACCCGAAGTCAACTCGGCAAACTGCCCCAGGGCAAATACAAATTGTTGCAGTTTTCTCTGCTTTTGACCAATATCCCAATGTTAAATCATGAGCAAGAAGCAGAAAAGAGCTCTCACCATAGAAAGCTTTTATGGAGAAAAAATAGAACAGTCCCCAGATCCTGACATTATGAAAACAATCCCAGATGAAGCCACAAAGGAAGACTTAAGTTGGTCTCCCTTTCAGAAGGCTTACCTGGATGATTGTATTAAGAATCTCAAAAGAGAGCTAGAAGAAGAATGGGGAAATAAATTGAGATCAGGGCAACAGAAATATCAAAAACTGGAAAATAGGACTGGTGAATTGGAAAAAGAAAACCGTTCACTGAAAAACAAAATTGGTGAATTGGAAAAAATCACCAATTCATTGGAAAATAAAAATGGTGAACTGAAAAACAAAATTGGTGAATTGGAAAAAGACAATTCACTGAAAAACAAAATTGCTGAATTGGAAAAAGACAACAATTCACTGAAAAACAAAACTGGCAAAATGGAAAAAGAATGCATTGAATCAAGAAATTCAATTGGCCAGCTACAAAAGGAGCTAAAAAAGATAACTGAAGGAAATAATACTTTAAAAATTAAAATTGAACAAATAGAAGTAAATGACTCAATAAGACTTCAAGAATCAGTTAAACAAAAACAAAAAAATGAAAAAAATAGAAGAAAATATGAAATATCTCCTAGGAAAAACAACTGACTTGGAAAACAGATCCAGGAGAGACAATTTAAGGATTATTGGACTCCCTGAAAGCCACGATGAAAAAAAGAACCTGGATGCTATCTTCCAGGAAATCATGAAAGAGAATTGCCCTGATGTTTTAGAATCAGAAGGCAAAATTGGCATTGAAAGAATTCACCGATCACCTCCAGAAAGAGACCCCAAAATCAAAACCCCAAGTAATATCGTGGCCAAATTTCAGGACTATCACACCAACGAAAAGATATTACAAGCATCTAGAAAGAAACAGTTCAAATACCGAGGAACTGACATTAGAATTACACAGGATCTGTCAGCTTCCACTTTAAAGGATCGAAGGGCCTGGAACCAGATATTCCGAAAGGCAAAAGAACTTGGATTACAGCCAAGAATAAGTTATCCAGCTACAATGAGCATCATCTTCCAGGGAAGAAGATGGTCATTCAATGATACAGGAGAATTTCACCTATTTCTAATGAAAAGACCTGATCTGAATAAAAAATTTGACCTCCAAATAGAGAACTCAAGAGAAGCATAAAAAGGTAAAAAGGAAAACTCTTGAGAACTATATTTCTACTATAGGTATCCTTTAAAGAATGGCAGTATAATTTGATTTTTCTTTGATAATAATGGAAAAGAAATTAGAGGTGAAAGGGATACCATACTGAAAAAGAAAAAGGAGGGAGGGGGGAAAGGAGGCAAAATAAAGTAAAAATAAAGGAGGTAAAATAAGGCAAAATCTCATAAAGAGACATAGAAGATCTAATATAATAGAGGGAAAGAAGGGAGGGCGATGATTATTGTGTAAACCTTACTCTCATTAGATTGGACTCTAAGAGAGTATATCAGACATATTTGGCTTCAAAGAAATGCCTGACCGTCCTTGTGGGAAGGTAGGAGGGAGGGGAGAAAAGGAAAGGGATAAACTAATAGAAAGATTAGGGGAAAGGTATAAAGGGGAGGGAGGGACTCTAAAGGGAGGAGGATTATTGGTGGGAGGTGGTCATCAAGAGCAAAGTACTGGGGAGGGGGGAAGGGAGAGAGGGGAAAGGGAAGAGAAAATCATAACTCTGGGTAAATAAGATGGCAGGGAATACAGATAATAGTTATTTTAACTGTGAATGTGAATGGGATGAACTCTCCCATAAAACGGAAGCGGGTAGCAGACTGGATTAAAAGCCAGAATCCTACAATATGTTGTTTACAAGAAACACATCTAAAACATAGAGATACATACAGAGTGAAGGTAAAGGGCTGGAGCAGAATCTTCTATGCTTCAGGTGAACAAAGAAAG
>JAJPUD010029420.1:0-13903 GCA_023553655.1 Myrmecobius fasciatus
ATGCCAATGTAAACATCCTCCCACCCTCTGTTGTTGCTAAGTAACTGCCATTGGTACTTGTATATATTAAAATATTACTTTAATAGATGTTTATTTGTAGAATATTTGTAAAGAGATTATAAACTAAGTAGTATTTCAGGCCTAGCTATGGGACCAGAGAACACATCTCCCAGCTTTGGCAGTAAATTTCAGAGTTACAAAAATATTGATATAATTATACCAAATGAAGCCAGTTTGAAAACCTGTTGAACCAATTGGATTCTTAAGTATTTCATTCATAGAGGAAAAAAATGTATTTTTTTGTATCTTATTATTTCAGTAATTATCATATGTGACATTTCTTATTAAACCCTCCTAACCAATCATTCAAATGTACAAATGTGTCTCATTTTAGCCAGTAGATACATTCCTCATTTTTGGGGAAATTTCTGTGTCATTCAATCATTTCTCACTGATTTGTGTTATATAATTGGGAGATGCTTTCTGTACAAAAATGTTGCCACAACACATAATAAAATCCATTTTTGTGCATACAAAAAAAAGAACGAGGAGCAAACTTGAAAGACCATAGGGTCTCCTCAAGGGGTTATGGGGTTCTCAGGTAGTCCTGGGGTAGTAATGTTGGCCAATGAATGAAGGACCACAGCATCTCAGTAGTGAGTAGATAAAGGGACTCTAAGGTGATGGGGTTCGTGGTTAGTCATGGGGATGTAATGGTGACTCACGAACAAAGAGTTCACATGAAGCACCAGAAGGTCTCATGAAGGAATAGATAAAATGATTCATGGGGTTTTGTGGTTCTTAGTTAATCATAAAGAAATAATTGTGATCCATGAACCAGAAACTATCTGGTCTCCACAGGGTTTAGATAAAGAAAATCCTGGGGATGTGGATTCTTGAATTAGTCATGTGCAAATGATGGTGACCCATGAATGACAGACCAAAGGGTCACATCAGTGTGTAGATATTGAGATTTCTATGTCTATGGGGATCACTAGGAATCATGGGGAAGTAATGGTGACCAAAGAATATGGAGAAAATGATGAGGGACCAATGTGCTTCATCTAGGGTCGATAGAGACTCATGTAGTGGGGTTTTTGAAGCGTCATTGGGAAGTAATGGTGACCCAAGTACAAGATAAAAATTGAGAGACCATAGTATCTTATAAAGGGGTAGATAAAGGAACACTTGAGGCTCTGGGGGTTCAGTGGCATTCATGGGGAAGTAATAGTCACTATAGAAAATGGATAAAACAAGGGATCCTAGGGCCCTCTCAAGGGGTAGATAGCTAATATTAGCATGGTGGGGTTCTTCAGGTATCATGGGGAAGTAAAAGTGAACCAAGAAGAAGGAGAAACCTTCTCATAGGGTCTCATCAAGGGCAGATCACCAGAACCCTGGGATTTTGGATTTCTCTGTTGTCATGGGAAAATAATGTTGACCAATATACAAAGGACCATAGATTCTCCCCAGGGGGTAGATAAAAAGACTCCTGTCGATGTGGGGTTTTTGGATAGTCATGGGGAAGTAATGGTGATTCAAGAAGAAAGAGAAACATGAAGGAATATGGGGTCTCATCAAGGGATACATAGAGATTCATTGGATTTTCCCAGTAATGGTGATCCACCACCCAGATGAAAACATGCAGGGTCATAGTGTCTCATCAAGGGGTAATTAAGGACACTCATGGTGCTGCAGGGTTCTCTGTTTGTCATAGTGAAATAATGGTCACTGAAGAACAAGGTACCACAGGGTCTCAGCAGGGGTTGATAAACAGACTCTTAGGGTTGTGGTGTTCTTGGTTAATCATGGGGATGTATTGGTTACCAAAGAAGGGGGAAAACATGAAGGCCCATTGGGTCTCTTGAAGGGGTAGATAAGTATAGTCCTGGGAATGTGGGGTTCTCAATTTGTCATTTGTAATTATTGGTCACCCATAAACAAGGGACCATAGAACCTCAGCAGGAAGTCGATCAAGAAACTCATAAGGTTGTGAGATTCTCAGGTGGTCATGGGGAAGTAATGGTTACTCAAGAACAAGGGAACAAAATGAATGACCATAGGGTCTCATGAAGGGGTTGATAAAGAGACACAGGTGGTTGTGGGGTTCTTGGTTAATTATGAAAAAATAATTGCCATACATGAATGAGATACTCTTGGGTCTCAGCAGGGGCTAGATAAAGGATCTCCTGAGATTTTGGGTTTCTCTATTAGTCATGTTTGAGTAAGGTTGACCCATAAATGATGGTCCCTAGGTTCTCATCAAGAGGTCAGTACATATGTTTGTGATTGTGAGATTCTGGGGACATCATGGGGAAATGATGGTGGCAAATGAACAAGAGACCATAGCTTCTCAGCAGGGAGCAGAGAAAGAGACTCATTAGTTTTTGGTGTTTTTGGATAATCATGGGGAAGTAGTGGTGACTCAAGAACAAAGATTAAACGTGAGGGTCCTTTGGCTCTCAAACAGGGGTAGATAGAGTGACCTGGGGTTCTGGGGTTCTTGGTTGTCATGTGGAAGTGATATTTATGCATGAAAAACAGACCACATGGCAAGTGAAGGAGAGGCAGAGAGAGAGTGTGTGTGTGAAGATGAAAGAGAGAGTGAGTGAGAGCGTGAGAGAAACAGAATCAGGAAGAGGACACAGGGAGAGGCAGGCAGAGGACGGGGGTGAGGGAAAGCAAGAAAAAGAACTGAGTGAGAATATGAGAGAGACAGACATACTGAGACATCAGGAGAGAGAGAGACAGAGAGAGGAGGGAAAGTGAGAAAAAGGACAGTGAGAGAAAGAGATAAAGGAGGAAGAGAGAGAAAAATAATTGATTGAGCGAGAGTGACAGAGAGAGAGAGGGAGAGAGAGAGAGTGAGGGGGGAAAGGCAGAGAAACAGAGAGAGATAAAGACAGAGAGAGACAGAGAAAGACAGACACACACACAGACAGACAGACAAATAGAGCCAGAGAGAGAGAGGGGGGAGAGGGAGGGAGGGAGAGGCAGAGAGAAAGAGAGTGTGAGTGTGTTTATAAATTTGTGGGAGAGTGAGTGTATGACTGTGATACAGTTAGAGTGAGTGTAAATTTATAGTGAGTGTATGAAAATATGAGTGGGAGTATAAGTGACTATGAGAATATGTGTATAAATTAGTCTGTTAGTGAGTGTACAAATTTGTGAGAGTGTGAGTGACAAGAGTTTGAGTGAATGAATGTGTTATGGTGGTGTGAGTGAGTGTATGAGGGGGAGAGAGTGAGTATCAGAGTGAATGTGTGAGAGAGATAAAGCGACAAGACGAGGACAGAGGGAGAAGAAAGAAAAGCAGAAAGAAAGAAGCAGGGAACAAGAATGAGTGTGACAGGGGCGGAGCCAAGATGGCGGAGTGAAAAGGTGACTTTCTGCCTCTCCTCTGATCTTCTCTCAAATCAACAACAAAATAAGCCTCTGAACTGATCTTCAAGTCAACAAACTCAGAAATATTTGGGCACGGCTCTCTGGATAACTTCATATCAGGTTAGTCGGACTCGGACAGAGAGATAAATAGATGACCCCTGTGTAGGCCGGAAGTGAGGGTGGGACTCAGGTCAGCTCATCGTGGCAAAAATTCCAAACTCCAAACTCCAAATTCCAAACACCTGGAGTTTATCTGAGGCACTCGAGACACTCTGCCCTGATTGGGGGCAGGTGTTCTGGCAGACTTGCCTTGTTTAAGGAGTAATTCGGACTTAGTCCTAGCCCCCACCGGCCCAGCACCTTAAGTCAACTCGCCGAAGTGCCCCAGGGCAAAGCTTTTTCAGCCGCCCTTTGTTTTTCCCTACCTTAAAGAGATATCTATGATGTGTAAAAAAAAATGATGAAGAAGCAAAAGAGAGCTCTCACCATAGACAGCTTTTATCAAGGCAAAGAAACGACCCCAGATCCAGAGGTTCCTTTAGACAAAAATCCAGAGAAAATCAGCAAGGACCATCACTGGTCCCCTTTTCAAAAGGCCTTTCTGGAAGATTGCATAGAGAACCTCAAAAGAGAGCTGGAGGATAAATGGGAAAATAAACTGAAATCAGTGCAAGAAGGATACAGTATCTTGCAAGAAGGATATGATGCCCTGTAAAAGAGATATGAAAAAGACACCAATTTATTAAAAAATAAAATTAGTGAAGTGGAAAAAGAGTACAATGAACAAATTGGCCAGTTACAAAAGGAGCTTAAAAAGGTAACTGAAGAAAACAACGCTTTAAAAATAAGAATTGAACAAATGCAAGTGAATGACTCACTAAGACTTGAAGAATCAGTCAAACAAAAACAAAAAAATGAAAAATTAGAAGAAAATATGAAATATCTCCTAGGAAAAACAACTGACTTGGAAAATAGATCTAGGAGAGACAATCTAAGGATTATTGGACTTCCTGAAAGCCATGATGAAAAAAAGAATCTAAACACTATCTTCCTGGAAATCCTGAAAGAAAACTGCCCTGAGATTGTAGAATCAAAGGGCAAAATCACCATCGAAAGAATTTACCGATCACCTCCTGAAAGAGACCCCAAAATTAAGACCCCAAGGAATATCGTGGCTAAATTTCAGGACTATAGCACCAAGGAAAAGATTCTGCCAGCAGCTAGAAAGAAACAATTCAAATACCGAGGATCAATAATTAGAATCACACAGGATCTGTCAGCTTCCACACTGAAGGATCGAAGGGCTTGGAACCAGATATTCCAAAGGGCAAAGGAACTTGGATTACAGCCAAGAATAACCTATCCAGCTAGAATGAGCATTATCCTCCAGGGAAGAAGATGGTCATTCAATGATATAGGTGAATTTCACCTATTTCTAATGAAAAGACCGGATCTGAACAAAAAATTCGACACCCAAACACAGAACTCAAGAGATGCATAAAAAGGTAAAAAGGAAAGGACACTTGAGAACTTTATTTTTACTAGGGGGATACTTAAAGTTTGGGGGTATAATTAACTAGATATTACTTTGATAATATGAAAAAGAGAACTAGAGGGGAAAAGGTTGTCATACTGGGGAAAAGAGGGAAAAAGTGGTAAAATAAGATCTAAAAAAAGGAGGTAAAAACAAGGTAAAATCACTTGAAGAGGCAAAGAAAACCTAATATAATTGAGAGAAAGAGGGGAGGGAGATGAGCACTGTGTAAATCTTACTCTCATCAGGTTGGGCTCTAAAAGTGTATATCAGACATTTGATTTCACATAGAAACTTGTCTGTTGCTAGAGGGAAGTGGGAGGGAAAGGAGGGAAAGAAAGGGACAAACTAATAGAAGGGAAAATAGAAGAATCAGTGGAAAGGAGTAAAAACAGGGGGAGGGGATCTAAAGGGTGGAGTATTGTTTGGGGGAGGGGGTCATCAAAAGCAAAGTACTGAGGAGGGGGGAAGGGAGAAAGGGGAAAGGAAAGGGGAAAACATAACTTGGGTAAATAAGATGGCAGGAAATAAAGAATTAGTTATTCTAACTCTGAATGTGAATGGCATGAACTCTCCCATGAAGCGGAAGCGGATATCAGACTGGATTAAAAACAAGAATCCCACAATATGTTGTCTACAGGAAACACATTTCAAACATAGTGACACATATAGGATGAAGGTCAATGGCTGGAGCAGAAAATATTATGCTTCAGGTGAACAAAAAAAAGCAGGGGTAGCAATCCTTATCTCAGATCAAGTAAAAGCCAAGATAGATCTAATCAAAAGAGATAAGGAAGGAAACTATATTTTATTAAAGGGTACCATAGATAATGTAGCCATATCTATACTAAATATATATGCACCAAGTGCAATAGCACACAAATTCCTAGGGGAGAAATTAAGAGAGATGCAAGAAGAAATAGACAGCCAAACTATACTAGTGGGGGATCTCAACCTTGCTCTCTCAGAATTAGATAAATCAAACTACAAAATAAACAAGAAAGAAACTAGGGAGATAAACCAATTGTTAGAAAAGTTAGGTATGATAGATCTATGGAGAAAGTTGAATGGAGACAGTAGAGAGTTTACTTTTTTCTCAGCAGTCCATGGAACCTATACAAAAATTGACCATGTATTAGGGCATAAAAACCTTAAAATCAAATGCAGAAATGCAGAAATAGTAAATGCATCCTTTTCAGATCATGATGCAATAAAAATCACATGCAATATAAGGCCAGGAGAAAATAAACCAAAAGTTAATTGGAAATTAAATAATCTAATCCTGAAGAATGAATGGGTGAAAGAGCAAATCATAGACACAATCAATAATTTCATCCAGGAGAATGACAATAAGGAGACAACATACCAAAATTTGTGGGATACAGCCAAAGCGGTTATAAGGGGCAATTTTATATTTCTAGATGCTTACTTGCATAAAATAGAGAAAGAAAAGATCAATGAATTGGTCTTATTATTAAAAAAACTAGAAAAAGAACAAATTAAAAACCCTCAATTAAATACCAAATTGGAAATTCTAAAAGTAAAAGGAGAAATTAATAAAATCGAAAATAAGAAAACTATTGAGTTAGTAAATAAAACTAAGAGTTGGTTCTATGAAAAAAAACAACAAAATAGATAAGCCTTTAGTTAATTTGATAAGAAAAAGGAAAGAGGAAAATCAAATTGTTAGTCTCAAGAATGATAAGGGAGAACTTTCCTCCAATGAAGAGGAAATTAAAGCAATAATTAGGAGTTACTTTGCCCAACTTTATGCCAGTAAGTTTGATAATCTAAATGAAATGGAGGAATTTGTACAAAAATATAGATTGCCGAGGTTAACAGAAGAGGATATAAATTTTTTAAATAGTCCCATATTAGAAAAAGAAATAGAACAAGCCATTAACCAACTCCCTAAGAAAAAATATCCAGGGCCAGATGGATTTACATGTGAATTCTACAAAACATTCAAAGAACAATTGATTCCAATACTACACAAACTATTTGAGAAATTAGGGACAGAAGGTATACTGCCAGAATCCTTCTATGAGACCGATATGGTGCTGATAGCTAAACCAGGTAGGGTAAAAACAGAGAAAGAAAACTATAGACCAATTTCCCTAATGAATATTGATGCAAAAATTTTAAATAAGATATTAGCAATGAGATTACAGAAAGTCATCCCCAGGATAGTACACTATGACCAAGTAGGATTTATACCAGGGATGCAGGGCTGGTTCAATATTAGAAAAACTATCAGCATAATTAATTATGTTAATAACCAAATTAACAAAAACCATATGATTATCTCAATAGATGCAGAAAAAGCCTTTGACAAAATCCAACACCCTTTCCTCTTAAAAATACTAGAGAGTATAGGAATAAATGGGCTTTTCCTTAAAATGATCAGGAGCATCTATTTAAAACCATCAGCAAGCATCATATGTAATGGAGACAAACTAAAACCATTCCCAGTCAGATCAGGAGTGAAACAAGGCTGCCCACTGTCACCATTACTATTTAATATTGTGTTAGAAATGTTAGCTTTAGCAATAAGAGAAGAAAAAGAGATAAAAGGAATCAGAGTAGGTAATGAAGAAACCAAATTATCACTCTTTGCAGATGACATGATGGTATACTTAGAGAACCCTAGAGACTCAACTAAAAAACTGCTAGAAACAATTCACAACTTTAGCAAAGTGGCAGGATTCAAAATTAATCCACATAAATCATCAGCATTTTTATATATTACCAACAAAGTTCAGCAGCAGGAGATACAAAAAGAAATTCCAGTCCAAATAGCAGATGATAGGATAAAATATTTGGGAATCTATCTGCCAAGGAAAAGTCAGAAACTATACGAACTAAATTACAAAACACTTTCCACACAAATAAAATCAGACCTAATCAATTGGAAAAATATTAAGTGCTCATGGGTAGGCAGAGCGAACACAATAAAAATGACAATACTACCCAAACTAATCTACTTATTTAGTGCCATACCAATCAAACTCCCAAGAAATTATTTTACAGATCTAGAAAAAATAGTAGCAAAGTTCATTTGGAAGAACAAAAGGTCAAAGATCTCAAGGGGATTAATGAAAAAAAGGCAGATGAAAGTGGCCTTGCTGTACCAGATCTAAAATTATATTATAAAGCAGCGGTCATCAAAACCGTTTGGTACTGGATAAGAAATAGAGCAGTCGATCAGTGGCGCAGGATAGGTTATCAGGACAACCTAGGCATTAACCTTAACAATCTAGTGTTCGATAAACCCAAAGACCACAGCTTTTGGGATAAATACTCTCTATTTGGCAAAAACTGCTGGGAAAATTGGAAACTAGTGTGGAAGAAATTAGGGCTTGACCCATACCTAACACCATATACCAAGATAAGATCTAAATGGGTTCATGATCTAGATATAAAGAGGGACTTTGTAAGCAAGTTAGAGGAACGTAATATAGTTTATCTCTCAGACCTGTGGAGATGGAACAAATTTATGTCCAAAGAAGACTTGGAACTCCTAATTGAACACCAGATGGATAATTTTGACTATATTAAGTTAAAAAGTTTCTGTACAAACAAAACAAATGCAGACAAGGTTAGGAGGGAAGCATCAAATTGGGAAATCATCTTTATATTTAATGGTTCTGATAAAGGCCTCATTTCTAAAATATATAGAGAATTGTCTCATATATATAAGAATTCAAGCCACTCTTCAATAGATAAGTGGTCAAGGGATATGAACAGACAATTTTCAGATGATGAAATTAAAACCATCTCTGGTCATATGAAAAGTTGCTCCAAATCACTATTGATCAGAGAAATGCAAATTAAGACAACTCTGAGATACCACTACACACCTGTCAGATTGGCTAAAATGACAGGAAAAGATAACGACGAATGTTGGAGGGGATGTGGGAGAGCTGGGACACTAATACATTGTTGGTGGAACTGTGAACGGATCCAGCCATTCTGGAGAGCAATTTGGAGCTATGCTCAAGAAGTTGTCAAACTGTGCATACCCTATGACCCAGCAGCGTTTCTACTGGGCCTATACCCCAAAGAGATCTTAGAGGAGGGAAAGGGATCCACATGTGCAAGAATGTTTGTGGCAGCCCTTTTTGTAGTGGCTAGAAACTGGAAACTGAAGGGATGCCCATCAATTGGAGAGTGGCTGAATAAATTATGGTATATGAATGTTATGGAATATTATTGCTCTGTAAGAAACGACCAGAAGGATGATTTCAGAGAGTCCTGGAGAGACTTGCATGAACTGATGCTGAGTGAAACGAGCAGAACCAGGAGATCATCATGCACAGCAACAACAGTATTACATGATGATCAGTTCTGATGGACATGGCTCTCTGCAAAAAAGAATTGTCTCAAACCAGTTCCAATTGTTCACTGAAGAAAACCATATACACCCAGAAAGAGGGACATGAAATATGGACCACAATGTAACATTTTCATGATCTCTATTGACATTGGCTTGCATTGTGTTGCCTTTCTCTGATTCTTTTTTTTTCTTGTAGATAGGATTTTTCTTGCATAACTTCTCAAGCATTTCACATTATTAACATGTAGTGGACTTCCTGCCATCTAGGGGAGGGGAGGGGACTGGGGGTAAAATTTGTATTGGAAAGCTTTGTAAAGATCAATGTAGGGGAACTACCCATACATATGTTATACAAATAAAAAGCTTAATAATAATAATAATAAAAAAGAAAAGTAATGTTGACCCAAGAACAAGATAAAAACATGAGATCATAGTGTCTCCTCAAGGGGTAGATAAAGAGACACCTGTGACTGTGCGGTTCACTGGGAGTTATGGGAAGTAATCCTGATCATATAATGTGGAGAAAACTTAGGGACCATTGGGCCTCATTAATGGATAGATGAAGACTCCTGGGCTGGTGGTATTCTTGAGGGGTCATGGGAAGTAATGGTGACCCAAGAACTAGATAAAAACTTGAGAGACCATAGCATCTAATCGGGTGGTAGATAAAGAGATATCTATGACTGTGAGGTTGTCTGGGATCCAGGGGAGAAGTAATTGTGACCAAAAATCATGGATAAAACATGAGAGACCCTAAGACCCCATCAATGGATAGATAGTGGCTCTAGAGGTGGTGGAGTTCTTATAGTGTCATGAGGAAGTAAAAGTGAATCTAGAAGGAGAAACCATAAAAGATTTTAGGGTCTTATCAAGAGGTAGAACAACAGAACCCTGGGCTTGTGGGGTTCTCTGTTGTCTTGGGGAAGTAATGTTGACCAGTGAACGAGGGGACCATAGTTTCTCAGCAGGTGGTACATCAAGAGACTCCTGGGGTTGTGGAATTCTCAGTTATTCATGGGGAAGTTATGGTGACCTCTGAACAAGGAAGCATATGATCTCAACAGGGGAAAGGAAAAGAGACTCCTAGGGTTGTGGGGTTCTCAGTTGTCATGGGAAAGTAACAGTCATGGATGAAGAACAGACCAATGGGTCTCAGTAGATCATAGATAAAGAGACTTCTCAGGTTTTGGTTTTCTTGATGAGTCATCTGGAATTAATGATGCCCAAGAATGAGGGACCTTAGGGTCTCATCCAAGGCATAGAATGATTCCTGGGTTTCTGGGTTTCCTTAGGAATCATGGAGAAGTAATGGTGAGCCAAGAACAAGGAAAATCTCAGAAACCATAAGATTTCCTTAAGTGATAGGCAAAGAGATTTCAGGGGTTGTAGGGTTCTTGATTAATTATGGTAAAGTGATGGTGACAGAAAAAAAGGAGAAAACATGAAGTACTATAGGATCTCATCAACGGGAAAAGAAGGATACTCCTGGGGCTTTGGGGTTTTTGGTTTTTCATTTGTAATTATTGGTCACCCATCAACAGGGGACCATAGAATCTCAGCAGGGTGTACATCAAGAGACTCCTGGGATTGTGGAGTTCTTGGTTAATCATAGGGAAGTAATGGTGACCAATGAACAAGGGAGAATGGGTTCTCAGCAGGGCAAGGAAAAGTGCCTCCTGAGATATTGGGGTTCTCTGTTGTCATGGGGAAGTTAAGGTCACACATGAACAACAGACCAGAGGGTTTCAGCAGAGGGTACATAACATAAAGAGGTTTCTGGAGTTTGGGGTTTCTCGATGAATCACGGGGAACTAATGGTGTCCCAAGAACGAGGGACCATAGGTTGTCATCAGTGGGTAGATAAGGATACTCCTGGGGATGTGGGGTTCTTGATTTTTAATTTGTAATGATTGATCCCCTATGAAGAAGGGATGATAAGATCTCAGCAGGGGGTACATAAAAAGCCTCCTTAGGGTAGTGGGGTTCTTAGTCATGGGGCTATAATGCTGTCTTAAGAAAAAGGAGTTAGCATGAAAGACCATAGGGCCTCATCAAGGGGTAGATAAAGAGACTCGTGGGGTTCTCATTTGATCATAGGGTAATAATTGTGATCCATGAACGAGAGACTATTGGGTCTCAGCAGGGGATAGATAAAGAGATTCCTGTGATTCTGGCTTTCTGGATGAGCCATGTGCAAATAATGGTGACCCATGAAGGACGGACTATAGGGGAGCATCAAGTGGTTTATCTATGGGAATTATAAGGAATCATGGGGAAGTAATAGTGACCAAAGAATATAGAGAAAACATGAGGGACCAAAGACTCTGATCTAGGGGTAGATAGAGACTCCTGTGGTTATGGGGTTTTCAAAGCATCATGAGGAAGTAATGGTGACCCAAGAACAAGATAAAAACATTTGAGAGCATAGTGTCTCATCAAGGGGTTGATAAAGGGACACATGTCCTCTGGAGTATCCTGGGATTTATGAATAAGTAATGGTACCCAAACAACATGGATAAAACAAGAGATGTCCTAGGCCCTATCAAGGGCTACCCCTTGTGACTCTGGAGGTGGTGGGGTTCTTATAGTGTCACGAGGAAGTAAAAGTGAACATAGAAGGAGAAACCATAAAAGATTTTAGGGTCTTATCAAGAGGTAGAACAACAGAACCCTGGGTTTGTGGGGTTCTCTGTTGTCATGGCAAAGTAATTTAAGCCAGTGTACAAGGGACCATATTTTCTCAGAAGAGGGTAGATAATGAGACTTCAGGGATTGTGAGATCCTCGGTTACTTGTGGGAATGTAATGGTGACTCAGGAAGAAGGAGAAAACATTAGGAGCCATCCTGTCTCACCAAGAGGTAGATAGAGACAGTTGGGGTTGTGGGGTTTTCTAGGTGCTATTGTGAAGTAATGGCGACCAATGAACAAGGGAGTAAATATCACATATTCTCATTAGGGGAAAGAGAAACAGACTCCTGGGGTTGTGGGTTCCTCATTTGTCATGGTGAAGAAATGGTGTCAGAAGAATGAAGGATGTTAGGGTCTCAACAAGGAGTAGACAAAGAGACTTCTTTGCTTTTGAGTTTCCACAAGGAGTCATGGAGAAGCAATGGTGTCCCAACTATAAGAGGAAAAGCTCAGAAACCATGCTTTCATTAAGTTGTAGATAAAAGATTTAGAGATAAAGAGATAAAGATCATAGAGTCTCAAAAAGGGTTTGGTCAGCACAACCCTGGGGTTGTATTATTGGTCACCCATAAACTGGGGCCCATAGGACCTCAGCAGGGGGTCGATTAAGAAACTTGTGGTTGTGGGGTTGTCCGATATTCATGGGGGAGTAATGGTGACTCAAGAATAAGGAGAAAAAAAATGAAGTAGTATAAGGTCTCATCAAGGGGTAGATAAACAGATGTAGGAGGTTGTGGGGTTCTCAGTTAATTATGGGGAAATAATTGCAATCCATGAATGAGAGACTCTTGGGTTTCAGCAGGGGATAGATAAAGAGACTCTTGGAATTTGGGGTCTCTTGATTAGTCATGTATAAGTAATAGTGACCCATGAAAGACGGACTATAGGGTTTTGTCAAGGGGTTGGTAGACACTTGTGGTTGTGGGGTTTTTGAGGCATCATGGTGAAATAATTGTGACCCATGAATGAGGGACCACAGCTTCTCAGCAGGGGGCAGTTAAAGAGACTCCTGAGTTTTGGGGGTTCTCAATTTGCCATTTGTAATTATTGTTCACTCATGAGCATGGGACCATAGGGTCTCAGCAGATGGTAGATTAAAAGACTGCTGGGGTTGTGGGCTGCTGGGTTAGTCATGGGGAAGTAATGGCGACTCAAGAGCAAGGAGAAAACATGAAGGACCATAGGGTCTCATTAAGGGGTAAAGAGACTCATTGAGTTAGCGGATTCTCAGTTAGACATGGGATAGTAATGGTGATCCAAGAACCAGAAGAAAATATGCAGGGTCATGGGGTCTCCTCAGGGGTTAGTTAAGGACACTCATAGTGTTGTGGAGTTATCGGTTGGCCATAGGGAAATAATGGCCACTGATGAACAAAGGACTACTGGTCTCAGCAGGGGGTAAATAAAGACTCTTTGGGTAATGGGATTCTCTTTTTTTTTATTAGCAAAACATATGTATGGGTAATTCTTCAACATTGAGCCTTACAAAGCTTTCTGTTACAAATTTTAGTCCCTAGTCCCCACCCCTCCCCTAGATGGCAGGATATCCACTACATGTTAATTATGTTAAAATATTTGACAAATCGAATATATGTATACATATTCCCACACTTATCATTTTTGTGCAAGAAAAATAGTATCTACAAGAAAAAAAATTAGAGAAAGGAAACAATGCAAGCAAACATCAATCGAGAGCATGAAAATGTTATGTTGTGGTCCACATTTCACATCCCTCTCTCTGGGTGTATGTGGCTTTCTTCACTGAACACTTGGAACTGGTTTGAAACATTTCATTGTTGCAGAGAGCCATGTCCATCAGAATTGATCATCATATAGTATTGTTGTTGCTGTGTATAATGATCTCCTGGTTCTGCTCATTTCGCTCAGCGTCAGTTCAGGCCAGGCCTCTCTGAAATCATCCTGCTGATGGGATTCTCTTTTAATCATAGGGAAGTAATTG
>JAJPUD010029421.1:0-13901 GCA_023553655.1 Myrmecobius fasciatus
AGGCAAAATCTCATAAAGAGACATAGAAGATCTAATATAATTGAGGGAAAGAAGGGGGGGCGATGAGTATTGTGTAAACTTTACTCTCATTAGATTGGACTCTAAGAGAGTATATCAGACACATTTGGCTTCAAAGAAAGGCCTGACCCTCCTTGTGAGAAGGTAGGAGGGAGGGGAGAAAAGGAAAGGGATAAACTAATAGAAGGATTAGGGGAAAGGTATAAAGGGGAGGGAGGGACTCTAAAGGGAGGAGGGTTATTGGTGGGAGGTGGTCATCAAGAGCAAAGTACTGGGGAGGGGGGAAGGGAGAGAGGGGAAAGGGAAGAGAAAATCATAACTCTGGGTAAATAAGATGGCAGGGAACACAGATATAGTTATTTTAACTGTGAATGTGAATGGGATGAACTCTCCCATAAAACGGAAGCGGGCAGCAGACTGGATTAAAAGCCAAAATCCTACAATATGTTGTTTACAAGAAACACATCTAAAGCATAGAGATACATACAGAGTGAAGGTAAAGGGCTGGAGCAGAATCTTCTATGCTTCAGGTGAACAAAGAAAGGCAGGGGTAGCAATCCTTTTCTCGGATCAAGTAAAAACAAAAATAGATCTAATTAAAAGAGATAAGAAAGGAAACTATATTTTACTAAAGGGTTCCATAGACAATGAAGCAGGATCAATACTTAACATATATGCACCAAGTGGTATAGCATCCAAATTCCTAGAGGAGAAACTAACTGAGATGCAAGGAGACATAGACAGTAATACTATACTAGTGGGGGATCTCAATCTTGCTCTCTCAGAAGTAGATAAATCAAATCACAAAATAAATAAGAAAGAAGTTAGGGAGATTAACAAAAGGCTAGAAAAGTTAGGTATGATAGATCTCTGGAGGAAATTGAATGGTCATAAAAGGGAGTATACTCTTTTCACAGGGGTTCATGGAACTTATACAAAAATTGATCATGTGTTAGGGCATAAAAACCTCAAAATCAAATGCAGAAAACCAGAAATAGTAAATGCATCCTTCTCAGATCATGATGCAATAAAACTCACATGTAATATAAGGCCAGGAGAAAATAGACCACAAGTTATTTGGAAATTAAATAATCTAATCCTGATGAAAAAATGGGTGAAAGAGCAAAAAAGAGACACAATCGAAAATTTCATCCAGGAGAATGACAACAATGAGACAACATACCAAAATTTGTGGGACACGGCTAAAGCGGTTATAAGGGGTAATTTTATATCTCTAGATGCTTACTTGCGTAAAACAGAGAAAGAGACGATCAATGAACTGGGCTTACAATTAAAAAAGCTAGAAAAAGACCAAATTAAAAATCCTCAATTAAATACCAAATTGGAAATTCTGAAAATTAAAGGGGAGATCAATAAAATTGAAAATAAGAAAACTATTGAATTAATAAATAAAACTAAGAGTTGGTTTTCTGAAAAAACCAACAAAATAGATAAGCCTTTAGTTAATTTGATTAGAAAGAGGAAAGAGGAAAATCAAATTATTGGTCTCAAAAATGATAAGGGAGAACTTTCCTCCAATGAAGAGGAAATTCGAGTAATAATTAGGAGTTTCTTTGCCCAACTTTATGCCAATAAATTTGATAATGTAAATGAAATGGAGGAATATCTACAAAAATATAGATTGCCCAGATTAACAGAAGAGGAAATAAATTTTTTAAATAGCCTTATTTTGCAAAAAGAAATAGAACAAGCTATTAATCAACTCCCTAAGAAAAAATATCCAGGGCCAGATGGATTGACATGTGAATTTTACCAAACATTCAAAGGACAATTAATCCCAATACTATATAATCTATTTGAAAAAATAGGGAAAGAAGGTGTACTACCAAATTCCTTCTATGACACAGATATGGTGCTGATAGCTAAACCAGGTAGGGAGAAAACTGAGAAAGAAAACTACAGACCCATTTCCCTAATGAATATTGATGCAAAAATTTTAAATAAGATTTTAGCAACAAGATTACAGAAAGTCATCCCCAGGATAATACATCATGACCGAGTAGGATTTATACCAGGAATGCCGGGCTGGTTCAATATTAGGAAAACAATTAGCATAATCAATTATATTAATAACAAAATTAATAGAAACCATATGATTATCTCCATAGATGCAGAAAAAGCCTGTGATAAAATCCAACACCCATTCCTATTAAAAACACTGGAGAATATAGGAATAAATGGGCTTTTCCTTAAAATGATTAGTAGTATCTACTTAAAACCTTCAGCAAGCATCATATGTAATGGAGTCAAACTAGAACCATTCCCAATAAGATCAGGAGTGAAACAAGGCTGCCCACTGTTACCATTATTATTTAATATTGTCTTAGAAATGTTAGCTTTGGCAGTAAGAGAAGAAAAAGAAATTAAAGGAATTGGAGTAGATAATGAGGAAACCAAATTGTCACTCTTTGCAGATGACATGATGATATACGTAGAGAACCCTAAAGACTCAACTAAAAAACTACTAGAAACAATTCGCAACTTTAGCAAAGTTGCAGGATACAAAATAAATCCACATAAATCATCAGCATTTTTATATATTACCAATAAAGTTCAGCAGCAAGAGATACAAAAAGAAATTCCATTCAAAATAACTGTTGATAGTATAAAATATTCGGGAATTTATCTGCCAAGGGATAGTCAGGAACTATATGAACTAAACTACAAAACACTTTCCACACAAATAAAATCAGACCTATTCAATTGGAAAAACTTAAAATGCTCTTGGGTAGGCCGAGCGAATATAATAAAAATGACAATATTACCCAAACTAATTTACTTATTTAGTGTCATACCAATCAAACTCCCAAGAAATTATCTTACAGATCTAGAAAAAATAGTAGCAAAGTTCATTTGGAAAAACAAAAGATCAAGAATTTCAAGGGGATTAATGAAAAAAAAAAGGCTGACGATGGTGGACTTCCTGTACCAGATCTAAAACTATATTACAAAGCAGCTGTCATCAAAACCATTTGGTACTGGCTAAGAAATAGAGTAGTCGATCAGTGGAATAGGATAGAATCACAAGACAAACTAGGCAATAACTATAGCAATTTAGTCTTTGATAAACCCAAACACCCCAGCTTTTGGGATAAGTATTCACTATTTAATAAAAACTGCTGGGAAAACTGGAAACTAGTGTGGAAGAAATTAGGGCTTGACCCACATCTAACACCACATACCAATATAAGATCTAAATGGGTTCATGATCTGGATATAAAGAGTGATGTTATAAGTAAATTATAGGAATGTAGTATAGTTTACCTCTCAGACGTATGGAGATGGAATAAATTTATGTCCAAATAAGAACTGGAACTCTTAATTGAAAACCAGATAGATAACTTTGAGTATATTAAGTTAAAAAGTTTTTGTACAAACAAAATCAATGCAGTCAAGATTAGGAGGGAAGCAATAAATTGGGAAATCATCTTTACATCTAAGGGTTCTGATAAAGGTCTCATCCCTAAAATATATAGAGAATTGTCTCATATTTATAAAAATTCAAGCCATTCTCCAATCAATAAATGGTCAAAGGATATGAACAGACAATTTTCAGAGGATGAAATTAAAACTATTTATAGTCATATGAAAAGGTGCTCCAAATCACTATTGATCAGAGAAATGCAAATCAAGACAACCCTGAGGTACCGCTTCACACCTGTCAGATTGGCTAAAATGACAGGAAAAGTTAATGATGAATGTTGGAGGGGATGTGGGAGGGCTGGGACCCTGATGCATTGTTGGTTGAGCTGTGAACGGATACAGCCATTCTGGAGAACAATTTGGAGCTACGCTCAAAAAGTTATCAAACTGTGCATACCCTTTGACCCAGCAGCATTTCTATTGGGATTATTTCCCAAAGAAATCATAAAGGAAGAAAAGGGCCCCACATGTGCAAGAATGTTTGTGGCAGCCCTTTTTGTAGTGGCTAGAAACTGGAAATTGAATAGATGCCCTTCAATTGGAGAATGGCTGAATAAATTATGGTATATGAATATTATGGAATATTATTGTTCTGTAAGAAATGACCAGCAAGATGATTTCAGAGAGGCTTGGAGAGACTTACATGAACTGATGCTGAGTGAAATGAGCAGAACCAGGAGATCATTATACACTGCAACAACAGTACTATATGTTGATCAATTCTGATGGACATGGCTCTCTTCAACAATGAAATGTTTCAAACCACCTCCAATTGTTCACTGAAGACAGCCATATACACCCAGAGAGAGGGATGTGAAATGTGGACTACAACATAACATTCTCATACTCCTTGATTGATGTTTGCTTACATTGTGTTTCCTTTATCTGATATATTTTTTGTGTAGATAAGATTTTTCTTGCACAACAATGATAAGTTTGGAAATATGTATATATATATTCGATTTGCCAATATTTTAATATAATTAACATGTAGTGGATATCCTGCCATCCAGGGGAGGTGTGCGTAGCTAGGGGGAAAAATTTGTAACAGAAAGGTATGTAAGGGTTATTGTTGAAGAATTACCCACACATGTTATGCAAATAAAATAAAAAAAATGTTTAAAAATAATTTTTTTAAAAAAAATGATAAAACTACCTAAAAAAAAGAAATGAGAAAATAGATAATTTCAAAGAAATTAAAAGATGTGTGTGAACTGATGCATAGTGAAGTGAACAGAGCTAGAATAATTTATATAATAACAACACTGTATAGATATACAAATTTAGATGAAGAACTCTGTTAAACACCATAATCTTCTAGGATTCTAGATAATCTATGTAATTGAATTCATGATATCCAATTTATCATAAAAAGTTTATAGATTCAGGATATTGAAAGAGACATGTATATTTAAAAATGGGAACATTTAGGTCATTTATTTTCCTTGACTATGCCTAGTTGTCAAAAAGAATTTGTTTTTATTTTATTTTTTCCAATGAGGTATGGAGTATGAGTGGGAGAAAAAATAATTTCTGTTAGTTGAAAAATTAAGAGAAAAAGAAAAACCAAAAAATTTACAATGATTACAGTTTACCAGATTTGTCATTGTGTAATAAAGCTATGCATACATATTTGTGTAACTGAGGTTAAATATATATTTTTGATATAATGAATTGCTAGACTATGATTCTTTTTACTTTTCAGATAACTATATGTTGCCACATGAATTGAATGAAACTCAAAATTGAGAAAACAACTTATTCATTCATTGTCATTGTTTTCTGTTGGTTGAGTTTGGAAAAATAATAATTATGGTACTTAAGTGAACTGCAGCAACCATAATCCCAAATCTTAAAGTCTGGACAACTTTAAAATTTTTTCTCTATTCACAACAAAATCTAAGTGTTAATGAATAGATGAAATGAAGCTTTTTTTTTTCACCTCACAATGTAAAGAAATATAATTTCCTACTGGTGAGATCATTGTGTTCTTTAGCAACAAATAACTGATGCCAAATGCAGATCATAAATACCCAAAGGTAAGAAAATAAAAGTCTTGATAAAAAAAGAAAGTCTATAACTATGTAAAGATTGTATAACTGGAGGATTCTGAGATGACAGAGTCGGGTGATAAATTTCAAGCTCTCCTGATTTTCCCCACTAATAGAACAAATTTGTTCCTCAAGGCAAACATGGACTGGTGAAAAATAAAAAAGACTTGGGGCAAAACAGGAATCCTCCTGATACAAGTGGACAAGGTCCCCAGACTGATATTATTCTGCCTGAAGTGCAAACACTTACAGGCTAGCTTTACAGAAACATCAAGTGAAGATACCTCACAGCTGGGTATGGCAGAAGCCTTAGCAGAAAACACAGGCACTTTCACCTTTCAGACTGTTTATCAAGTGGGGATTTGAGTCCAGGAAGATAGAGTGAATCTTGGCTGATTGGGAATGCCAGGCCCATCTCTGTACTGCTAAGATGCAGCCCTGGGCATGAAGAAACCAGTGCCTGGTGATTGCAGAAGCAGCAGGGCAGGGGTGCTGCTGGCTGTGGGCACTTGCAGGAAGGTGTAACTCTTGTTTTGGGGTTCCTGATCAGAGTGGAAAGCTGAAGAGAAGCTTGAGGCAGCATCCCTCACATCCCTCCACCCCACAATTAGAGATGATTACACTAGTACTTCTTATTTAAAAAAAAAATGAACCAGCAAAGAAGAAAGAGCCAAACTATTGAAACATATTATGGGAATAGGGAAGACTGGAGTTCATCTTCAGAGGAAGACACTGTAGTAAAAAAAAAAAAAAAAAAAAGCTTTTATCCCAAAAAGTAATATGAAATGGCTCCCTGCCCAGAGAGCATTTACTCTCTTCAGAGAGAAGAACTAAAAAAAATTCACAAATCAAATGAGAGTCATTGAGGAAAAACTAAAGAAAACTAATTAAAACTCTCCAAGAAAAACAAGATTATAGGGAAAAGCTAACCAACTGGAAAAGGAGGTACAGTCTCAAAGCTTAAAACTACTAAACTCTTTGGAAATAGAATCAGGTAAGGGAAAGCCAGTGAAGGTATGAGAGACCGAGAAATAACAAAGCAGATTATAAAGAATGAGAAAATAGAGAAAATAGAGAAAAAATAGAGAAAATTTCCCTTATAAGAAAAATGACAGATCTGTAGAATAGAGCAAGAGGAGAAAATATAAGAACAATTAGATTGCCTGAAAACTGTGACCAAAAAAAAGAGCCTTGATAAAATAATGCATGAAATAATCATAGAAAACTGTCTTGGAGGATAGAACATGAGGGGAAAGTAGAAATAGAAAAAATCCACTAATCATTACATCAAAGAGATCCTTTGTTGCCAAATTTTGAAACCTGCAGATGAAAAAGAAATTTTGTAAGAAACAAGAAAAAAACCAATTCAAATATGGTGGTATTACAATTAAAATTGTATAAGACTTATCAGCAGCTACAGCAAAAGACCACAAATCTTGGAATCATATCTACAGACAAGCAAAAGAACTAAGCTTGCAGGTGAAAATACCATATCCAGCAAAACTGTATAATTTTGAGGAAAAAAAAAACTAAAATTCAATGAACTTACATATTTTTAGGATTTTTTATCAATTAAACCCAAACTTAACAGAAAATTTAACATATAAGAGCCAATATCAAAGAACAATTTTAAAGAACTCAACATGGACAAATTGCTTGAACCTGAAGAAATTGTTTGCTTTTTTTACATGGGAAACAAATGCTTTACATTTAAAATTTAAGCTCAGAATAAATATTGGCAGAATTAAGGTAAAAATAGTAATCATGTTATATAAATAAGATGCAGGTGCAGAGACACCAGAGGTAGTTCTGAAAATCTACTCATATCAGGAATGGATTCAATAGGCAACACTACTTATATACTATGAAGGGCATAGTACCTATCCAAAATCTATAAAATAATGAGGAAAGGACAGGTAAATGGGAAAGTCAAGGATAAGGAAAAAAAGATAAGGGAGGGAATCCCTGGGTGGGGGGAGGTTAAGTAATAGTAAGCCAAGTTATGGAGCAGTATTTATTTAATGAAGGCATCAGCAGGGATATTCCTATGAATGTGTATAAATGGGGTATATGTGTATGTATGTATACATCTACATATGTATAAACAAATATATCCTTTTTTAACTATACCCTGCTTGGACCTGGTGGGGGTGATTAAAGGGGAAAAACAGAATAAAGTAAAAAAGGTGCACAGCAGAGAACAAAAGAACAGTTTACAAAGGAATGAACAAGAGATGTTCACTCATGAATATAATTTCTTCTACTAATATATATATATATGTATGTATATATATATAATACACATATACACACTTTCTTACCTTGATATTTGCTGTTATAATGTTCTCTTCTGTTTTGTTTCATTTTGTTCTGTATTGCTTTTCTGTTTTTTTTTCTTATTTTGTTTCTTAAAATATAATAAATTTTATGAAAAAAGATTGTACAACTTTATTTTTATTATTAAACTCTTCAAAAAACAACAAAAAAACAAAATAAATATAGATCATAATGCTTGACCAAATTAAATGTGTTCCTTTGGGACAAAAAGATAGATTTCTATTGCTTCAGTATAGTAATATTTGATTGCTTATCAATAAAATCCATATGTATCTGTGTGTATTCTATTTCATTTTAACCACTATTTTAAGCCAATGAGCATTTCATAAAATAAAGATCCATATAGTTATATGAAAAGTAGAAAATTCTTAGAACATTTTAAGCCCTAGACAAATTATGTAGACTCTGAGCCTCGATTACCCCATTTGTAGACTGCTGAGAGAGGATTCTGGAAAAATGAAGTGTGGGTGAGAAATTCCAAATTCTCCAGATTTCCCTACAAAACAGACAAAAACGAGCATCAGAGTACATGTAAAGGTGTAAAAGAGTAAGAATTGCCGGCAAAACTGTTGTTCCTCCTGGGACAATCAGAGAAGATACAAAGAAAGATACCAGGATGGAAGTTTGGGCAATGTGAATTGTTAACATCTCTAGTTTAGTTCCACTGAAACAGCAAGCAGTGAACCCTAGGTTTAAGTGGATTGAGAGGTACGCTTGGCTTCAGCCACAGGAATTTTGCCTCCCAGACAGTGTAGAGAATCACATATCTGATTCAGGAAATACTGAAGGAACTTCTGATGATCAGGAATGACTGACCTAGCTGTGCTGCTCTAATATGGCTCTGCAAGAAGTATCCACCACACTTATGTGAGTGCAGAAGCAGTGGGGCAAGGAAGCTACTGGCTGCAGACATTTACAGGAGGGTATAGTTCATACCCAAAGAGAGAAAGTTACTAAAGGAATAGGGAAGACCAGGATTCACCTACAGAGGAGGATATTGAAGTAAATCAAAACCCTCCTATCTCAGAGAGTAATGTTCAGTTTCCCCAAAAGAATTTATAGAACTCAAAAAAAGACTGAAAATCAAATGAAAGAGATTGAGAGAAATCTAAAAAAATAAAATAATAAAATAAAAACAACCTAAAAAACCCAGAAAAGTTATAAAAAGAAAGTCAATGAACTAGGAAGGGAGATCCAAAATCTTATTTTAAAATTTTCAAAGCCATTTTATTTTCTAAGTACATATAAATATAGTTTTCAGAATTTGTTTCTGTAAGATTTTGTGGTCCAAAATTTCCCCCTCCTTCTTTTGTCTCCTACTCCCCAGGGTAGCAAGTAATCTGATATAAGTTAAATATGTGCAATTCTTTTAACTATATTTCCATATTCATCATTTTGTGCAAGAAAAATTAGAGCAAAGGGGAAAAACCCATGAGAAAGAAAAAAATGAAAATATTATGCCTTGATCCATATTCAGTCTTCATAGTTCTGACTCTGGATGTGGATGACATTTTCAATACCAAGTCAGGTGAAATTGCCTTGAATCACAGCATTGTTGAGAAGAACCAAGTCCAATCTAGTTGATCATCCATAATCTTTTTGTTACTGTGCGCAATGTTCGTTTGTTTCTTCTCACTTCATCCAATATCAATTGATGTATGTATGTCTTTTCAGGCTTTTTTGAAATCAGCATGCTCAGGATATCCAGAATCTTAAGGAAGAAAATGACTCCTTGAAAACTAAAATTCAGAAAGTGCAAGCCAGAAAAGTTATGAAACTAAGAAACAATAAAACAAAAAATAAGAAAGAAAAAAGAAAATAGAGGATTGTAACAATCCATATGGAGAACAGATCAAGAAGGGAAAGAATAATAATAATTGTATTATGTGCTAACATCAAAAAAAAATCTTAATACAATAATAGGAGAAATAATGAAAGAAAATTGTCCTGAAATGTTAGAATGAGAGGGGAAAGTAGAAACAAACAAACAAACAAACAACAAAAAACAACAACAACAACAAAAACCTGCCAATCACTACCTGACAGCGATCCTATGAGGAAAATCTACTGGAACTTCATAGCCAAATTCTGAAACCCTTAGATCCAGGAGAAAATATTACTAACAATAAGAAAATAATACAGTACAGTCGCAAGTAGAATAACACAAGTTCTAGCACCTGCTACATTAAAAAAACTGCAGTTCTTGGAACACTACATATCGAAGATCCAAAGAACTAGGGTTAACCCACTATAGTTGGGCATAATTTTGAATGAAAAGAAAAAGAATCTTCAATGAACTGCCAGACTTTCAGGATTCTTTGCAAAATAATATCTGAATTTCATAGAAAATATAGCATATAAGATACAAAAGAAATGAAAAATAAGCACCAAAGTCTAATTTTATGGGATTCAGTAAGGACAGGTTGTTTTATATGTAGAAATGTAAACCATATCTCTAAGATTGTCATTAGTAATCGATAATTTGAAAGCAAGACTGAGATAGGACTGAGTATGATGTGATTCTAAAAAGCAAAAGTGGGTAGAAAAAGGTAAAAAGTAATTATGCTATATGAATCAGTTATGAGAGGAATAACTGACACAGAGGAATTAAATGGCGGAGGAAGGCTATTAGTTATGTAATCCTACTCACATTGGAAATGAGTTAAAGAGGGAACAATACACACACATTCATATATATACACATATATGTGGAGAGTGACATATATATGTATGCATACACACATATATGTATATATTTATATATATATTTTATATATATATATATATACATATATATATATGTATATATATATATAAGGGCACAAAAGTCTTCTAAATTTGTAAAGAATAAGAGGGGAGGCATAAAATGGATACAAGGGGTTTGTAAATTAACAGGAATGGGATAAAATATATAGATTAACAGGAGTGGGATAAAGAGAGAGGGAAAGGGTGGGGAGAGAAGATAAGGGAGGGATCCTTGGAGGTGCTATAGTTTAAATAACAGCAAGAAAAGGTAGTGTGTAGAAGTAAAGCAGGAGTCAGCAAAAAAAAAAAAAGAAAGAAATGCACACAAACATAAAAATGATCAGGAATAGATTTTTTATAAAAAAACAGAGGTAATAATTTTTGATCTCAGACAATGTTAAAGCTAAAATAAATTTTTAATCAAAACAGAAAAGTAGGGAAACTACACTTCATGGAAGACATATTAATGAATATTGTTTTAGATTATCTAAACTAAATAGATAGTATAAGGTTGGAATATTGATGTAGTGTAGGAAATGATGAGTTGATAGATTTTAAAACATTTGAAGGAAGGAACATTTATGAAAGATGATGTTATCCACCTTCAGAAAAATAGGAGACACACAAATGTAATATGGTCTTTCATAGATGAAAAGGAATGCATAATATATGTATATATGTATGTGACTGTAGATACCTATGTATATGCATCGGTAGATATATGTGTGTATATATGTCTGTACTTAATTGCAGTCTTCTTGGGAGAGATGGGGGGAGAAAAAGGGTAAAATAAAAAGTGTACAACAAAGAACAAATGAAAACCTACAAGGAAGAAAATAATAGATGGATAGCTCTGAACAAAATTGCTTGAAATGGAAATTTGTTGTCAATATTTTAAATCCTCTCTTAGTTTTGTTGTAAAACAACAATTACTTTTTTCTGTTTTTTCATTTGTTTTAAATTAATTTAAAAAAACTTATACATACTTTTTGATACAGTAACACTACTTCTAGGTCAATATCTTAAAGAGATCAAAAGAAAAAGGAAAAAATGTACAAAGCTATTTATAGCAGCTCTTTTTGTGATAATAAAGAATTGAATATTGAGATGATATTTGTCAATGAGGGAATGATTAAACAAGTACATATAATTATGATAGAGTACTCTTCTGTTATAAGAAATTACAAGGAGTGTAATTTTAGGAAAACATAGCAAAACCTATATGAATTGATGCAAAGTGCAGTGAGAAGAAACAGGATGTCATTGTGCATAGTAACAGCAATGTTGTAATGATTATCAGCTGTGAAGCACTGATCAAAATAATGATCCAAGACAATTTCAAAGGACCCATGACAAAAACTGCTATCCATTGCAGAGAGAAAAAACTCATGAACTCTAAGTGCAAATTGAAGTACAATTTCTAACTTTTTAAAAAAATTTTCTTGCTCTTTTAAAAGCAATATGGCTGAGGGCTTCCTTCCAGGGGTGGAGCCATGGTGGCGGAGATCAGACAGGATTCTCTGTAACCTCCTCTAACCTCCCCTCAAACCAACAAAATATGAAGCCTCTAGACTGATTCTGAAGCAAAAAAAAATCCACAATATCCGGAGAACAACACGATTCTAGAAGAAGATACTCTGGAAGAACCTCAAAACAGGTCTGTTTTAATGGGGCAGGGGGTGGCCTACTGAACCCAGACTGCAGCACAGGGAGACCGGGGCAGGGAGCTGGAGCAGGGAGCTGGAACAGGACTCAGAACAGGAGTGGGAGCGTTGTGCTTTTCACACACCTGGGAGTCTTCTGCGAGCCTCTTGGAACAATTTGTCCTGATTGTGGGCAGGTGGTTTGGAGGGTCTGCCTTTTGAGGGGGATAGATTGTGAACCACTGAACCCCTGATGAGCATCGGACCTAGCTGCCATTACACAGCACCTTAATTCAATCAATCAAACAACAGGTCTCATAAGCACCAGAAATAATTAAATCAGCGGAGCTGCCCAGCCCTGACATAATTCAATCAGCAGAACTGCCCAGTTCCTGAAATAACTCAATCAGCAGAACTGCCCCAGGGCAAATTAAAGCAGCTGTCCCACCTTTGCCCTAAACAGACCTCACACCTTTAAAAAAAAATGAATAAAAAACAAAAAAGAGCTCTCACCATAGACAACTTTTATGGAGAGAGGGAAGAACAGACCTCAAATCCTGAGGCCCCTAAAGGTAAAGCAACTCCAGAAAAAGCCCCAAAGAGAGACATAAATTGGTCTCCATGTCACAAGGCTTTCTTTGAAGATTGCATAAAAAATCTTAAAAGAGAGTTAGAAGAAACATGGGGAAATGAAATGAGATCACTGCAAAATAAAATAGAAAAAATGGAAAAAGAATGCAGTGAACAAAAAAATGTAATTGGTCAATTGCAAAAGGAACTAAAAACAGTAACTGATGAAAATAAGACATTAAAAATTAGAATCGAACAATTGGAAATTAATGACTCATCAAGACTTCAAGAATCAGTTGAACAAAAACAAAAAAAATGAAAAGATAGAGAAAAACATGAAATATCTCCTAGGAAAAACAACTGACCTGGAAAATAGATCTAGGAGAGACAATCTAAGGATTATAGGGCTTCCTGAAAGCCATGATGAAAAAAACAACCTGGACACTATATTCCAAGAAATCATAAAAGAAAACTGCCCTGATATTTTACACCCAGAAGGCAAAATACTCCTTGAAACAATCCACCGATCACCTCCTGAAAGAAACCCAAAAATTAAGTCCCCCAGAAATATCGTGGCTAAATTCCAGAACTATCATACCAAGGAAAAGATATTACAAGAAGCCAGAAAGAAACAATTTAAATATCGAGGAGCTACAATTAGGATCACACAGGACCTAGCAGCTTCTACTTTGAAGGATCGAAGGGCCTGGAATCAGATATTCTGAAGGGCAAAGGAACTTGGATTACAGCCAAGAATAAGTTACCCAGCTAGAATGAGCATTATCTTCCAGGGAAGAAGATGGTCTTTCAATGATATAGGAGAATTTCACCTATTTCTACTGAAAAGACCAGAACTGAACAAAAAATTTGATCTACAAACACAGAACACAAGAGAAACATAAAAAGGTAACAAGAAAAAATAACTCTTGAGAACTATATTTATGTTATAGATACTTATAGAATGAGGGTTGATTTTATGAATTGATTATTACATTATGATTATGATATGATTACTGTGATTTTATGATTATTATCATATGATTACTGTGATTTTATGATTATTATGATATGTTTATTGTGATTTTATGAATCT
>JAJPUD010029422.1:506-12889 GCA_023553655.1 Myrmecobius fasciatus
AAAAAAAAAAAAAAAAAAAAAAAAAGCAGTAGTAGCAATCCTGATCTCAGATCAAGTAAAAGCAAAGATAGATCTAATTAAAAGTGATAAGGAAGGAATTTTCTTATTCCTTTTTTATTTTTTAATATATTTTACTAAAGGGTGACATAGATAATGAAGCAATATCAATACTAAACATATATGCACCAAGTGGTATAGCATCCAAATTCCTAGAGGAGAAATTAACAGAGATGCAATGAGAAATAGACAGCAAAACTATACTAGTGGGGGATCTCAACCTTGCTCTCTCAGAATGAGATAAATCAAACCACAAAATAAATAAGAAAGAAGTTAGGGAGGTAAACAAAATGTTAGAAAAGTTAGGTATGATAGATCTTTGGAGAAAATTGAATGGAGACAGTAGGGAGTTTACTTTTTATTCAGGGGTTCATGGAACTTATACAAAAATTGATCATATGTTAGGGCATAAAAATTTCAAAATCAAATGCAGAAAGGCAGAAATAGTAAATGTATCCTTTTCAGATCATGATACAACAAAAATCACATGTAATATAAGGCCAGGAAAAAATAGACCAAAAGTTAATTGGAAATTAAATAATCTAATTTTAAAGAACGAATGGGTGAAAGAGCAAATCATAGACACAATCAATAATTTCATCCAGGATAATGACAATAATGAGACAACATACCAAAATTTGTGAGATATGGCTAAAGCAGTAATAAGGTGTAATTTTATGTCTCTAGATGCTTACTTGCATAAAATGGAAAAAGAGAAGATCAATGAATTGGGCTTACAATTAAAAAAGCTAGAAAAAGAGCCAATTAAAAACCCTCAATTAAATACCAAATTGGAAATTCTGAAAATAAAAGGTGAGATTAATAAAATTGAAAATAAGAAAACTATTAAATTAATAAATAAAAATAAGAGTTAGTTTAGTGAAAAAAACAGCAAAATTGATAAGCTTGAGTTAATTTGATTAGAAAAAGGAAAGAGGAAAATCATATTGTTAGTCTCAAAATTGATAAGGGAGAACTTTCCTCCAATGAAGAGGAAATTAGAGTAATAATTATGAGTTACTTTGCCCAACTTTATGCCAATAAATTTGATAATATATATGAAATGGAGGAATATCTACAAAAATATAGATTGCCCAGATTAACAGAAGAGGAAATGAATTCTTTAAATAGCCCCATTTTAGAAAAAGAAATAGAACAAGCTATTAATCAACTCCCTAAGAAAAAATCTCCAGGGCCAGATAGATTTACATGTGAATTCTACCAAACATTCAAAGGACAATTAATTCCAATACTATAGAAACTATTTGAAAAAATAGGGAAAGAAGTTGTGCTACCAAATTCCGTCTATGATACAGATATGGTGCTGATAGCTAAACCAGGTAGGGAGAAAACTGAGAAAGAAAACTATAGACCCGTTTCCCTAATGAATATTGATGCAAAAATTTTAAATAAGATATTAGCAATGAAATTACAGAAAATCATCCCCAGGATGATACACTATGACCAAGTGGGATTTATACCAGGAATGCAGGGCTGGTTCAATATCAGGAAAACTATCAGCATAATCAATTATATTAATAAGCAAACTAACAAAAACCATATGATTATCTCAATAGATGCAGAAAAAGCATTTGATAAAATCCAACACCCATTCCTATTAAAAACACTAGAGAGTATAGGAATAAATGGGCTTTTCCTTAAAATGATTAGCAGCATCTACTTAAAACCATCAGCAAGCATCATATGTGATGGAGACAAACTAGAACCAATCCCAATAAGATCAGGAGTGAAACAAGGCTGCCCATTGTCACCATTACTATTTAATATTGTATTAGCAATGTTAGCTTTGGCAATAAGAGAAGAAAAAGAGATAAAAGGAATTAGAGTAGGTCATAAGTTAACCAAATTATCACTCTTTGCAGATGATATGATGGTATACTTAGACAACCCTAGAGACTCAACTAAAAAACTAATAAAAACAATTCACAACTTTAGCAGAAATGCAGGATACAAAATAAACCCACATAAATCACCGTCATTTTTATATATTACCAACAAAGTTCAGCAGCAAGAGATACAAAAAGAAATTCCATTCAAAATAACTGATGATAGTATAAAATATTTGGGAATCTATCTGCCAAGGAAAAGTCAGAAACTATATGAACTAAACTCCAAAACACTTTCCACCCAAATAAAGTCAGACCTAATCAATTGGAAAAACATCAAGTGCTCATGAGTAGGCTGAGCGAACATAATAAAAATGACAATACTACCCAAACTAATTTACTTATTTAGTGCCATACCAATCAAACTCCCGAGAAATTATTTTACAGATCTAGAAAAAATAGTAGCAAAGTTCATTTGGAAGAACAAAAGGTCAAGAATTTCAAGGGAATTAATGGGAAAAAAAGGCCAATGAAAGGGGCCTTGCTGTACCAGATCTAAAAATATATTATAAAGCAGCAGTCATCAAAATAATTTGGTACTGGCTAAGAAATAGAGTAGCTGATCAGTGGCATAGGATAAGATCACAGGTCAAACTAGGCAACAACTATAGCAATTTAGTGTTTAATAAACCCAAAGACCCTAGCTTTTGGGATAAGTACTCACCATGTGAAAAAACTTCTGGGAAAATTGGAAACTAGTGTGGAAGAAATTAGGGTTCAACCCACACCTAACACCACATACCAAGATAAGATCTAAATGGGTTCATGATTTGGATATAAAGAGTGATATTTTAAGCAAATTAGAGGAACATAGGATAGTTTACCTCTCAGATCTGTGGAGATGGAATAAATTTATGTCCAAAAAAAGAACTGGAACTCTTAATTGAACACCAGATAGATAACTTTGACTATATTAAGTTAAAAAGTTTTTGTACAAAACTAATGCAGACAAGATTAAGAGGGAAGCAATAGATTGGTAAATCATCTTTACCTTTAAGGGTTCTGATAAAGGCCTCATTTCTAATATAAATAGAGAATTGTCTCATATTTATAAGAATTCAAGCCATTCTCCAATCAATAAATAGTAAAAGGATATGAACAGACAATTTTCAGATGATGAAATTAAAACAATTTCTAGTCATATGAAAAAAGGTGCTCCAAATCACTATTGATCAGAGAAACGCAAATCAAGACAACTCTGAGGTACCACTACACATCTGTCAGATTGGCTAAAGTGACATTAAAAGATAATGATGAATGTTGGAGGGGATGTGGGAAAACTGGGACACTGATACATTGTTGGTGGAACTGTGAATGGATCCAACCATTCTGGAGAGCAATTTGGAGCTATGTTCAAAAAGTTATCAAACTGTGCATACCCTTTGACCCAGCAGTGTTTTTATTGGGCTTATACACCAAAGAGATCTTAAAAGAAGGGAAGGGACCCACATATGCAAAAAATTTTGTAGCAGCCCTTTTTGCAGTGGCAAGAAACTGGAAGCTGAATGGCTGCCCATCAATTGGAGAATGGCTGAATAAATCATGGTATATGAATGTTATGGAATATTATTGCTCTATAATAAATGACCAGCAGGATGATTTCAAAGAGGCCTGGAGAGACTTGCATGAACTGATGCTGAGCAAAATGAGCAGAACCAGGAGATTATTATACACAGCAACAACAAGACTATATGATGATCAGTTCTGATGGACATGGCTCTCTTCAACAATGAAATGTTTCAAACCAGTTCCAGTTCTTTAGTGAAGAAAGCCATATACACTCAGAGAAAGGGATATGAAATGTGGACCACAACACAACATTTTCATGCTCTCTATTGATGCTTGCTTGCATTATGTTTCCCTTCTCAGATGTTTTTTTTCTTGTAGATCTGATTTTACTTGCACAACAAGATAAGCGTGAAAATATGTATACATATATTCGATTTGTAAAGTATTTTCACGTAATTGACATGTTGTGGATTTCCTACCATCTAGGGGAGCGGTGGGGGCTGGGGGGGGGGAATTTGTAATGGAAAGCTTTGCAAGGGTCAATGTTGAGGAATTACCCATAAATGTTTTGCAAATAAAAAGCGTTGATAAAGAAAAAAAAGAAATAATGTGAAATAGAGGACAGAAAATTAAGCATGAAAATATTAAGTGCCTTTGTTGATCTAATGTAAATTACTGATCACCTATGATGCTGTAAGAAGTCACTGTTTGGGATTTGGGGTCATGGATTTCTCCTGGAAGTGCCACAAGGGATTAGGTGATCCAAGAGGAGCTTAATTCTTCAAGTCATGGAACATTTATGTGCCTGCTACACTCCAGACCCTGGGCTAAGCATCAGGAGTCAAAGGAGGTGCAAGGGACATCCCCTGCTCTCATGGAGGTCACAGACTGGTGGGGTAGAGAATACAGCAATAACAAGAAAGAAACCCACTGTGGACTGGATAAACTGGAACTAAATCTAGTGATTTACTAAATCAGTAATTCATGAGGATAATAATGGTTTGGGGAGAGTAGAATTTGGGGGGTGGGGGAGAGCAATAGTCAAAATCCAATAAAATAATAGCTAGAGAAGTGAGCAGTGCCTCTAGAGCAGGACAGAGTAATTCGGTTCCAATGACCTTTAATTCTTATTCAACCTTATCCTTATTTCTCATCATATTGCTTTAATGCTGAAATTTAAGGGTATTTTTCCTTAAGGTCTGGTCTGTCTGTAGAGGGTCAAAGATCAGAATTTCAAAGGGAGAATCCAACACATTGCAGTCTGGATGCACAGTTACTAATAGTGTATAGTACCCCAATTTTCCCAAGAACCATTTGCTTCCAGTCATTCAGAGTATGGGGCCCCTTACTTTGGGTTAGTCTGGTCAGGCAATTTGAGTAGGGTGGGAAAAGAGCAAGAAATATAAAAGAACCCTAATTATAGAAAACTAATATGGTCATCGAGAATAGCAAAACACCAACTCAGGAGAAAACAAAAAGCCCACATGAGCAATCTCAAAGGCTGAAATGAATTGGCCCAAAGAGGATTCTTGGAAGCACTTATACAGCATTTGAAAAAGCAAATAGAAGATGCAGAAGAAATATTGGGAAAAGAGCCACAGCTGTTCAACAGGGAGCCAACAGGTTGGGGAAAGGACAAAAATTGATCAAAGAAAATACTTCTTTAAAAACTACAAACACCAAACCTTTAAAAAATTAAACACCAAGGAAATCTATTAAAAAAAAAAAAACATGCAATTTGCTAAATGCAAAGAAAAAGGTCACTGAGGAAAACAAACCTTTGCAAAGTACAATTAATGAAATGGAAAAAGATACAAAAGCTAACTTAGGAAAATCACATGTTAAAAATTAAAACGATAAATGGAAGCTGATGACTATGTGTCAAGATGTCAAGAATCAAATAAACTAAAAAAGAGGGAAAATGGAAGAAAATGTAAAATAATCTCATAAGAAAAGCAGATGAGCAATACCATGCAAGAGAGAATTCAGAAATTATTGGTCTAACCCTTCTGATTCTAAAACATCAGGGCAATTCTCTTTCATGATTTCCTGGAAGATAACATCAAGATTCTTTTTTTTTCATCGTGGCTTTCAGGGAGTCCAATAATCCTTAGATTGTCTCTCCTGGATCTGTTTTCCAAGTCAGTTGTTTTTCCTAGGAGATATTTCATATTTTCTTCTATTTTTTCATTTTTTTGTTTTTGTTTGACTGATTCTTGAAGTCTTATTGAGTCATTCATTTCTATTTGTTCAATTTTAATTTTTAAGGTATTATTTCCTTCCCCTATCTTTTTTAGCTCCTTTTGTAACTGGCCAATTGAATTTTTTGGTTCATTGCATTCTTTTACCATTTTGCCAATTTTATTTTTCAGTGAATTGTTGTCTTTTTCCAATTCATTATTTTTATTTTCCAATGAGTTGGTGACTTTTTCCAATTGACCAGTCTTATTTTCCAGTTTTTCACATCTCTGTTACAGGGCGATATTTCCTTCTTGCACTGCTCTCAATTTATTTCCCCATTCTTCTTCTAACTCTCTTTTGAGATTCTTTAGGCAATCTTCCAGGTAAGCCTTCTGAAAGGGAGATCAGCTTAAGTCTGCCTTTGTGGCTTCATCTGGGATTGTTTTCAGAATCTCAGGATCTGGGGACTTCTCTACTTTCTCTCCATAAAAGCTGTTTATGTTGAGAACTCTCTTCTGCTTCTTGCTCATGGTTTTGAGCTGAGATATCAGTCACCAGCAGGGAAATCTGTAGCAGTTTCAATTTCTCCTGGGGGAATTTGTCGAGTTGACTTCTGGTCTGAGGGTGGTCTGGGTAGATCTGCACTAGGACCACGCTTTCAGCTGCTCTCAATCCACGCTTTACCAAAGGCAGATCTGCCAAAGCACCTGCCCACAAGCAAAGTGGCCCAAGCATCTCCCAGAAACTTCCTAGCAGCCTAAAATCTTCTGCTTCTTTTCAGCCCCGGACTCACACCCTGGCTGCTCACTGGCGTCTAAGTGCTGGCATCTGAGTGCTAGGAGCTGCTTGATCCCCTGCCCATCTAAAACTGACCTCCGGAGTTTTTTTTTTTTTTTTTTTAATACTTTTTATTAACCCTTACAAAGCTTTCTGTTACAAATTTTCCCCCCTACTCCCCACCTCTCCCCTAGATGGCAGGATATCAACTACATGATAATTATGTTAGAATACTTAAGAAATCGAATATATGTATAGTTATTGCATCATTTTTTGTGCAGGAGAAATCATATCTACAAGAAAGAATAATCTGATAAAGGAAATACAATGCAAGCAAACCTCAATAGAGAACATGAAAATGTTATGTTGTGGTCCACATTTCACATCCCTCTCTCTGGGTGTATATGGCTCTCTTCACCAAACAATTGGAACTGGTTTGAAGCATTTCATTGTTGAAGAGAGTCATGTCCCTTAGAACTGATCCTCATACAGTATTGTTGTTGCCGTAAATAATGATCTCCTGGTTCTGCTCATTTCACTCAGCATCAGTTCATGCAAGTCTCTCCAGGCCCACATGCCCTCCAACATTCATCTTTATCTTTTCCTGTCATTTTAGCCAATCTGACAGGAGTGTAGTGGTACCTCAGAGTTGTCTTCATTTGCATTTCTCTGATCAATAGTGATTTGGAGCACCTTTTCATATAATTATAAATAGTTTTAATTTCATCATCTGAAAAATTGTCTGTTCATATCCTTTGACCATTGGAGAACGGCTTGAATTCTTATAAATATGAGACAATTCTCTATATGTCTTAGAGATGAGACCTTTATCAGAACCCTTAAATTTAAAGATGATTTCCCAATTTGATGCTTCCCTCCTAATCTTGTGTGCATTAGTTTTGTTTGTACAGAAACTTTTTAACTTAATATAATCAAAATTATCTATCTGGTGTTCAATTAAGAGTTCCCGATCTTCTTTGGACATAAATTTATTCCATCTCCACAGGTCTGAGAGGTAAACTATCCTATGTTCCTCTAATTTGGTTATAATATCACTCTTTATATCTAGATCATGAACCCATTTAGATCTTATCTTGGTATGCGGTGTTAGGTGTGGGTCCAGCCTTAATTTCTTCCACACTAGTTTCCAATTTTCCCAGCAGTTTTTGCCAAATAGTGAGTACTTATCCCAAAAGCTGGGGTCTTTGAGTTTATCAAACACTAAATTGCTAACGTTATTACCTAGCTTGTCCTGATATCCTATCCTATGCCACTGATCGACTGCTCTATTTCTCAGCCAGTACCAAATGGTTTTGATGACCGCTGCTTTATAATATAGTTTTAGATCTGGTACAGCAAGGCCACCTTCATCTGTCTTTTTTTTTCATTAATTCCCTTGAAATTCTTGACCTTTTGTTCTTCCAAATGAACTTTGCTACTATTTTTTCTAGGTCTGTAAAATAATTTCTTGGGAGTTTGATTGGTATGGCACTAAATAAGTAATTTAGTTTGGGTAGTATTGTCATTTTCATTATATTTCCTTGGCCTACCCATGAGGACTTAATGTTTTTCCAATTGACTAGGTCTGATTTTATTTGTGTGGAAAGTGTTTTGTAATTTAGTTCGTATAATTTCTGACATTTTCTTGGCAGATAGATTCCCAAATATTTTATCCTATCATCCATTATTCTGAATGGAATTTCTTTTTGTATCTCGTTTGCTGAACTTTGTTGGTAATATATAAAAATGCTGATGATTTTTGTGGATTTATTTTGAATCCTGCAACTTTATTAAAGTTGTGAATTGTTTCTAGTAGTTTTTTTAGTTGAGTCTCTAGGGTTCTCTAAGTATACCATCACGTCATCTGCAAAGAGTGATAATTTGGTTTCTTCATTACCTACTCTAATTCCTTTTATCTCTTTTTTTTCCTCTTATTGCCAAAGCTAACATTGCTAATACAATATTAAATAGTAATGGTGACAGTGGGCAGTCTTGTTTCACTCCTGATCTTATTGGGAATGGTTCTAGTTTGTCTCCATTACATGTGATGCTTGCTGATGGTTTTAAGTAGATGCTACTAATCATTTTAAGAAAAAGCCCATTTATTCCTATACTCTCTAGTGTTTTTAATAGGAATGGGTGTTGGATTTTATAAAATACTTTTTCTGCATCTATGGAGATAATCATATGGTTTTTGTTAGTTTGCTTATTAATATAATTGATTATGCTGATAGTTTTCCTGATATTGAACCAGCCCTGCATTCCTGGTATAAATCCTACTTGTTCAAGATGTATTATCCTGGAGATAACTTTCTGTAATCTTGTTGCTAAAATCTTATTTAAAATTTTTGCATCGGGGAAGCTAGGTGGCACAGTGGATAGAGCACCAGCCCTGAAGTCAGGAGGACCTGAGTTCAAATCTGGTCTCAGACACTTAACATTCCCTAGTTGTGTGACCCTGGGCAAGTCATTTAACCCCAATTGCCTCAGCAAAAAGCAAAAAAAATAAAAATAAAATAAAATAAAATAAAATTTTTCCATCAATATTCATTAGGGAAATGGGTCTATAGTTTTCTTTCTCTGTTTTCACCCTACCTGGTTTAGCTATCAGCACCATATCTGTATCATAGATGGAATTTGGTAGCACAACTTCTTTCCCTATTTTTTCAAATAGTTTATATAGTATTGGAATTAATTGTCCTTTGAATGTTTGGTAGAATTTACATGTAAAACCATATGGTCCTGGAGATTTTTTCTTAGGGAGTTGATTAATAGCTTGTTCTATTTCTTTTTCTAAAATGGGGTTATTTAAACAATTCATTTCCTCTTCTGTTAATCTGGGCAATCTATATTTTTGTAGATATTCCTCCATTTCATATATATTATCAAATTTATTGGCATAAAGTTGGGCAAAGAAACTCCTAATTATTACTCTAATTTCCTCTTCATTGGAGGAAAGTTCTCCCTTATCATTTTTGAGACTAACAATTTGATTTTCCTCTTTCCTTTTTCTGATCAAATTAACTAAAGGCTTATCTATTTTGTTGGTTTTTTCATAAAACCAACTCTTAGTTTTATTTATTAATTCAATAGTTTTCTTATTTTCAATTTATTAATCTCACCTTTTATTTTCAGAATTTCCAATTTGGTATTTAATTGAGGGTTTTTAATTTGGTCTTTTTCTAGTTTTTTTTTAATTGTGACCCTAATTCATTGATCTTCTCTTTCTCTATTTTATGCAAATAAGCATCTAGAGATATAAAGTTACCCCTTACAACTGCTTTGGCCGTATCCCACAAATTTTGGTATGTTGTCTCATTATTGTCGTTCTCCTGGATGAAATTATCGATTGTGTCTATAATTTGCTCTTTCACCCATTCATTCTTCAGGATTAGATTATTTAATTAATTTCCAATTAACTTTTGGTCTATTTTCTCCTGGCAGAGTTCCTTCAAAGTAGATTTTTGATAGAAGTGTGTTGTACTCCAAGTGTTTGGTGGAGGCCTCACTCCAGAACCAGTTCGGAGGCTCAATTTGTCTGGGTCTGAGAGAAGGTCTCAGGAGCTCACAGAGAACACCATCTGCAGTTCACCATCTTGGCTCCACCCCCCAATAAGTATATTTTAGAGAAACTAAAAAGATGTTAATAGAAAAAATCCATTCAAAATAAAGACCCTTCAATAAAATGTCTCCATCTATCCCATCCAGAAAGAGATCCCTTAAAGAAGGACCAAAGAAACATGGTCACATAACTCCAGAAGGAAAATGTACTGCAAGCTGCTAGAAAGGAAATCGTCAACTCAAGTGCCAACGGGCTGCAGTCAGGGTCACGCAGGATATGGCAGCATCTACAGCAAAGGGTGGGAGGCCCTGGAATACTATATTCCCCAAGCCAAAGGATCTGGGTTTACAACCAAGAATCCAGTGCTTAGGGACCCATCATTCTTCAGGCCTGGAGAGAGAGCTCCAGTGGACAAAGGGATGGTGATTCATTCCTCCCGAAAAGCTCAGAACTTAAACAGAAAAAATTGATCTTCAACAAAGCATAGAAAGTAAACAGGAAAGAAAATTAAAAGACAGTATTCCAAGGTGAAACTCTTTCCATCCCCAGATGAGAAAATGAAACTTGTAGCTCTTGAGAACTCTTTTTTGAGGTCAGAAAGAGACAGAGGGGAGAGTAGAAATTGCCTCTGATGTGATTAAAGAAAAAAACACTCATGGGTTGAAAAAGGATTGCAATGGGCAAAGAGGTAAGGGGACCTAAGATGGGATAAATTAGATCCCATGGAGACTGACTGCAATTGAGAGAAACAAGGGAAGAGGATCACCTCCCAAACATCATTCTTTCCCCACCAGTGTAACTGAGGCACCACAAAAGAAGATACACACTAAATCTAAGTAGAGCTGCTCCACATCTTTTCCCCATCTCCAAGGTATCGCAGCAGGACCATAAATGGGAAGGCAATGGGCACTGAAAAGGCATTCGATCCCTTCTTTTGTTCCTGTTTTGCCTCAGAAGAATCGAGTAAGAACAGACATGAGCTGAACAGCCCTGAGTCACCCACAGAATTGCAGCATGGCAGAGGGAAGCCTGGAACCCTCTCCAGTTTGCCCAGTTTCCCTTGAAAGTCACATGAAATCAAGCTTCTGTGTTGCCCATTGTCACCATGACTATTCAATGTTGTATTACAAATGTTAGCTTTAGCAATGAGAGAAGAAAAGAAATTAAAGGAAATAAAGCAGGTACTGGGGAGACAAAATGATCACTCTTTACAGGTTACATGAAGGTCTACATACTTAGAGAATACTAGAGAATCAAATAAAAAACCATGAGAAATTATTATTAACTGGAGCAAAGTTTCAGGATACAAAATAAATCCACGTAAATCATCAGCATTTCTATATGTTACCAACAAAGCCCAGCAGCAAGAGATACAAAGAGAAACCCCAGTTAAAATAACTGTATATCATATCAAATATTTGGGAGTTTACCTGCCAAGACAAAGTCTTGCCCTTGACAAAGCCAATGACCAAACACTTTCGACACAATAAAGTTAGATCTAAACAATGGGAAGAATATCAAGTGCTCAAGGATAGGCCAAACAGATATAAGAAAATGGCAATTCTCCCAAAATTAATCTACTTATTCGGTGCCATCCCAATCAAACTACCAAGAAATTACTTGACAAAGCTAGAGAAAATAACGAAGTTCATCTGGGAGAACAAAAACTTCAAGGAAATTGGTGGGAAAAAATGCAAAGGAAGGTGGCCCGGCTGTACCAGACCCAAAACCATATTATGAAGCAGCAGCCATCAAAACCATTAGGTACTGGTCAGAAATAGAGAGGTCCTTCAGGGGAATCATTTACATTCAGACAACACAACAGTCTATGGCTATAGTAATCTGATGTTTGGCAAACCCAAAGACTCCAGCTGCTGGAATAAGAACTCACCATTTCACAAAAATTGCTGGGAAAATTGGAAAACAGTATGGCAGAAGGTTGCTAGTGAAAAACACCTAACACCTTATATCTACCCCTCAGATCTGGAGAGAAGGAAGAAATTTATAGCCAAAGAAGAACTAGAGACCATTATGAAAGCTGAAATGGACAACTTTGGTAACATGAAACTAAAAAGTGTGGTAGACTTAGTTCTTGTCAAGGGTTCAGTGACTCAGAGTAATCCCAATAGATTCTGGACAGAAAATGCCATCTGCATATAGAAAAAGAACTAAGGAGACTGACTAGAAATCAACACATGCCATGTTCACTTCGGGTTTTTTATGTATTTTTTTAATCTCTTCCATAGTTATTCATTTTTCTCTGATTTTTCTCTCCCAACATGATTCATAAAACAGTGTGCTAAAAGAAACAAAAAAACCTAAAAATATATTAATAAAATTAATCAATAAATATCAATCATAAGATTAATTAAAACTAATAATCAGTAAAT